>LOEQ01005325.1:89535-107283 GCA_001685075.1 Bramus lutescens
GGCGGTGGTGGGAGTGTCCAGAGGTTTTCCTTTAGTCAACCACGGATTTTTTTAAGGGAAAGGGAGCCAGAAGCCCAACATCTGCGCCAGGAAGTTGAGCTTTGACATCTCAAGGCTCCTGGTTTCTTTAGCTATCCCATGCTTGGGTTTGCAGCTCATCCAGGAAATGTCAGGGGTAATGCCTAGACCTGCAAGATCATATCCCACCATTTAGCCACTTCAATGGCTCTAGAGCAAAATACACACACTAAAGGAGCTAAGGGCTCTAGTAAATTTCCATTGAAAAATATTTGGTTGGTGATATCCTTGGAGTCTGTGTAAAGCCATTGCTCATATTACATCTTTTAAAAACAAAACGCAGGCAAAAATATTCCTAAATTAATTCCTTAAAACCATTACATAATCCAATTATCAAAACGTCCACTCATAAATCTTAATCTCAGACAATGAGATAGATGGATGTCATGCCTTCACCTTGGGTGGCCTCTGCCCCATTTCCCCAGGCAAAATGCTGAGGAGGCTTCCCAGAGGGCAAACAAGAATGTCCTAACTCTGCAAGGTCAGCTTGCTAGAGTTCCTCTCGGTGCTATGGACTTTAAGAAACCAAACTTTCACATTTCTGACCATGAGAAATGAATTCTTGAGGAACTTAACAGTTTAGGACTGGAAATACATTACTGGAATTTTTGGTTCATCTGTGAAAATCTCAGAACTCTGATACACATTAAGCATTAACACAGGGCTGCAGCCAGCATAGAAAAAGCTCACAGATTAATACAAGGGCTTCTGGCCTTGGTTTTCAAATTCAGACCAGGCATCGTTTAGCTCCATGAAAATCATCTTTGCATATTGTTCATAGGGTTGCCCAGTAGCCTAAAGAAAACAGAAAGCACAATTAGATGATTAACATTAAACATATTAAATTCACTGAGAATGTGGATTATAATTAAAATGTTCTTCCATTAAGATATTTATTTTTACAACCTACCTATATGAAATTCATTACTCAGTACTGCCTTGGAGACTCAAAGAGAATAACAGAAACCTACCAGTAAGGAGAAAACAGGGAGCTTGTTGGGCAGCAAAAAATGCATCTCACTGTTAATGAAAGCCCTATCTCTAGTTGACTGTATTTCCAAGCCCCCTTTTCCAATTTCTATAAAGTTAAGGTCTTTGAGACTCATAATAGGGCAGTTTGCCAGTTTCTCTGGACTCCTATTTCTCTTTTGACTGATTAAAGTCCAAGCATTAATGTTGTTTCCCACTAATTATTGTGATTAGTCATAAGGAGTGCCGAGAGATGGAAACTGAACATGATTTCAAACATGCCTTCCCAAAGGCACCACAGTCACGACTTCATGTCACATGTCTGCCACCGTTCACATGACAGCAAGGTGAGGTGCTTCAGTCTGAAGTGCTGATGCAAATTACAATGAATTCGGCCCGGCGGCGGGAGCTGAAGTTCTAACCCTGTGGAGCCTTTATGTGCACTCCAAATTTATTCAAACCCTAAGCATCAATGGCAACGCACACTGACATTTTAAAAATCTTGTCGATCCTCACCAATATTTCGTTTTCCAAATGTACCCTAAAGCATCTCCTGAAGTTCTGCCTAAACGTGATACTGCCATCCACAGGAACCACAATTTCGTTTGAAGTACTCAGTCTCGTTTTAGTATTGTAGTTCAAGATCACCTGTAAACCTTAAAACTAAGTCACTGACGAGTGCTGCATTTCCGTAGTGAATAAGGCCTAGCCCTGCTCTTTGTAAAGGATGCTGGGATTGTTTTCCGCCAACCTCATGAAGTATGACTATCTGTTTAGAGACCTGATTTAAATATAGTAAGTTTTGTTTAGGAAATGTCTTTATCAATCAGCAAATGGTGAGCATGTTGTTTTATCCTATGCTTCTCAACCCCGAAACAAGGACCGGACAAGTCTCTGACAGGGCAGGCCCTACCCACCTTGTCGGGGTGCACCACCAGCACAGCCCTCCTGTACACTTTCTTCACTTGCTCTGGTGTCACCAGGTCGGCCATGCCCACTGGCTTCCACTTGGTCTCCCCGGCCCACAGCACCGTGTGCATCGTAGAGAGCAGGGCTCTGATGTTTCGCTCTTTACCTTCTATCCACTCCAGGATCTGCAAGCAGGAAATACAAAAGGCTTAAGACAGTCAAATACTTCCTGTCTATCAGGACTCTGAAGATCTACCTTGTTTCAGTAGAACTGAACAGCACCCACTTCTAGCTAGAACACTCCCCCCCTCCTCGCCCTTCAGGTGTACATCGTTGTTCAAAACCTGTTCATGGACTTCAGAGTACACCTCTGAGGTTTGAACTCCTTTCTCTCTGACTTCCTCCAGCTAATTATACACTCCTAACACATGAACTTCATGAGGTCACACCCAGACCTCCTTTATTCCATGAACTAAATAAAACCTCCTTGCATGCAGGCCAGCGTTGTACGAGGATGTAGCTCAGTGGTACCCTGGGTTTGACTCCCACCACAAGGGGGAAAAATGTCACCTACCCTACCCTAAGTGTGCCATATTTGTCACACCTTATTGAACTTGTATGTCCACCTTTTCCTGTGGTCACATGGAGCTGTTTACGGAAAGGTACTGTTTCTTATCGCTGTAGTCCAGGAACCAAACACCGGCATCTCAAAAGGTTTATTACGTGATCCCTTTAGTCACTTCTGCAAACTAACAACCTTCACGGTGTGATAAAAGAATTGATTGAGGGGGCTGGAGAGATGGCTCAGCGGTTAAGAGCACTGGCTGTTCTTCCAGAAGTCCTGAGTTCAATTCCCAGCCACCACATGATGGCTCACAAACATCTGTAATGAGATCTGGTGCCCTCTTCTGGCCTGCAGGTGTACATGCAGGCAGAATACTGTATACACAATAAATGAACAAATAAGTCTTTAAAAAAAAAAAAGAAGTGAGTGAATGCCAGGTGTGGTAGTTTGAGTGAGAACGACTCCCATAATCTCAAACATATGAGTTCTTGATCCCCAGTTGGTGGAAATGCCTGGGGAGGATTAGGAAGCCCTCACGAGGGAGGGTGAGTCTTAATTTTTTGAATGGAGCCTATGCCAATCCCAGTTAACTCTTTAATTCCCTATTTCACACTTGTGGATCTGAAGTAAGCTCTCAGTTACTGGTCCAGAGCCATGCCTGCCTGCTGTTGGGCAAACTGCCATGATGATCATGGATTCTAGGAAGCCCTCTGGAGCTGTGAGGTCCAATACAAGCTCTCTTATACAAGTTGCCTTGGTCATGGTGTTTCTTCCCAGCAATTGAAGAGTAACTAAAACAGAAGGAATCACGAGTTGGCATCAGCATTTGACACGTACCAAGCTTCAGTGGGTGGTGTTGGCGGACGACTGGTTCAGCTGTGGTTACTGATGGCTACCCTCCTCAGCAATGAAAATGCCATGCCAACCAAGCGAACAAGCATGGCTTTACAGACAACATGCCTTTCTCTTATACAAAACTCTCTCCGTTTGCCTAATGAGCAATGGTAATGGAAGTAGACACCGAGAGAAGCAAGCAAAGCTACAGGTCCTTCACTGCATTCAAGCAGGTCTCGAAGGATCCTTTCATGCACAGCTGGTATTTAAATTTGCCGAGACGTGAAGCAAAAGCGCTGCAGTCTGTTGTTCTGAAGAAAATGTGAGTCGTTGCCCTGGGAGACGGCTCAACCTAGAGACACTGTGTGATTTTCAGCATTTTTAATGTCCTACCGTGAATGATTCAAGCTCTACAACTGAGGTAAGCCTGATAACTGTTGTTTTTAACAAAAATCTCAATCTTTCGATTTTATCAGTGAAGACTTTGGAAGCCAGGTGCCTGCTAGCTCAGAGAGGCAGAGAAAGCACTCAGCTGACCTTCCTCCTCACCTGGCAGCCCAGGAGCCTCCCACCTTCTCCACACTGTCTCAAACAAGACTCTTCAAACTGAGTGTACCTCCCGTCTACTTCCTGTGTGTCTCTCTGTCCTTCCTCCTGACTCCCTCTTACTCTCTATGGCTTTTTTCCTAATAATCCCATGTTTACTTCTTGCCAGCTGGTTGCTTGACCTATGGTTGATTTATTTAATCCTGTTTGCGATATTCAAGCAGAAAGCTCTTGGATTAAAGGATGTGCTAGGGCTGAGCCACACCACAACTAGAAATAGGTTTTCTCCGGGAAATAACACAGTCTTGGGGTTCAAAGTGTGTTCAGATGTCCTACAACGTAACTCGTTGATCTTTATGTACTCATCAATAACCCCACCCCATTCGTCTTCAGAACCACCTTCTGTCTCCAGGTTGATCTACATCCAGTCGTCCACACTAAAGCCTCACCTGTGAAGAACTCCCTTATCGACAAGTTAAGGAACTTGGATTCACTGAGTGACAAACATCTATTTTAAAGTGCAAAAACAACAACAACAACAAAATCATTCTCCTTTCCCTCAAGCCAATTCTCACCAGAACTTTAGAATCAAAAACAGAGGTTTGGTTTTGTTTTTTGTTTTAAGAACTTCTTTAGCTTAAAAATGGGAGGAGGGTGTAGTAGAGGTCATGGTCGTCACCATCATTAGCCTTCCTTTCTTCAGTCCATACAAATCTCGGGCCTGATTGTCTCCAGAATGGTAAATCCTGAGCACAGGAATATTCCTCTCTTGATCACCAGAGAACTGAAACCTGGTTTTAGTCCACCAAGAACAACAGAAAGTTCTCAAGGTGGCAGAAAACACAAATGGTGAATTGTTCTTACCAAACTCTAATGACCCATATTTACAATCTAAAGGCTTCTGAACTATATAAAGTCAAATATCATTGTTCATCTGGTGGGCAAATATAAGAAATCTGTATTACCAAATCACAGACTAAAATGAGTTTATTAGAGCAATTAAGCATCATGCATAGACCTTTCCAAAGCTGCTTTGCTATTGAAGATCAGGACTGTCTTCAAACCACAGCTTCAGAGACCTACCATAATACAGTGACTGCCAGAAGGAAGCGCCTTCCATAGTTGATATGGTCGGTATCCCACCCTGGAGTCAATGTTGAGTTTTAAAGCTCAAAGTAGTGCATGGCATTTAGGAGGCAGGACCGTTAGGGGTGTTAAGATTTAAATTAAATTGTTCTCCCCAAGCTCTTGTTTTGAGCACCTGAGGTGTGGGAGGTCCTTCTGTCTATGTGTTGCTTCTATTGGCTAATGAATAAAGACACTGTCTTGGCCTGTGATAGGGCAAAAGAATAGAGCTAGGTGGGGAAAACTAAACTGAAGACTGGGAGAAAGGAGGCAGAGTCAGGGAGAAGCCTTGGGGTCGTTGCCAGAGTCAGACATGCTGAAACCTTGCCAGTAGGCCATGAACCTCATAGTAAAATATAAAATAATGGAGATGTGTTAATTCTAGATATAAGAACTAGTTAGCAATACACTTAAGTAATTGGCCAAGCAGTGATTTAAATAATATAGTTTCTGTGTGATTATTTCAGGAGTCTGGGCAGCCAGGAAACAAACACGCGGCCTCCTTACTACACATCTGTTCACCAGCGGATGGTCTTTGGGAGACTGTGGAACCTATAGAGGGCTTAGCTACTAGAAGTAGCTCCCTAGGGGTGGGCCTTCAAAGGTTCTACCTGTTCCCCTCTTGCTGCAGTACTTCTCTCCGAGCTTCCTGTCCACTTCCAAGTGAACAGCCACCCTGCATACTCCCACTGCCAGGCCTTTCCTGTCATCATAAACTGAAATCTCCTGAGACCATGAGGCAAAGCAAGCCCTCCCTTCCTCAAGTTGTATCTGTCAAGTATTTAGTCCCTAGTGACTAACATAAAGGCGACTAATACAGAGGTGATTGGACAGACACATCTTTGTCCTATAGGATAACCGAGGGGCTCACTCACCTTTAATTTCTCAGGATCCATTTCCTTAGCCATTTCCTCCTTTCTCATCTCAGCTATTGTCCGAGGCCCCTTCTTGTCTTTGTGGGCATTGAACCCTTGACTAGAAAGCAGGTCTTCAAAGTCAGCAGCCTTTTGTTTCCCTTCTGTAACACAACGTGTGGAAACCATCACAACTTTCATTCTTAAACAGAAGGTCAGACCCTCACTTCAGGGGCATATGGGGCTTCAAAGTAGCTTTTCACACTTCCATCCTCTTCACACCTTTCTCATGCAGAACACTAAAGGCTCTGTGTAACAAATGAGGAAAACGGAAGGCTAGGGAACCAGACGAGCCTGTTCAGAATCACACACATGTCCATGGAAACCACAGGACTGGAGTCTGGATCGCCTAACACCTATTTCATCTCCAGTGTAACCTTGCAGACAAAGATACTCATGATTCTATCACAATTACAACAAACTGGTGTTAGAGATTAGACAAAAGCATAGATTCAAGTCCTGGAAATCCTCCCTGCTATCACTTCCCTGTCTCTACCCAGCTGATGAGTTCACTGGGTCATGGTGCCCTTCCTCTGCAAGTCGGGTTGGGAATTAAATCTCTCTCGGTCTTTTTGAAGAAACAATGCTACGTGTCTGAAGCCCAGCTATGACCAAAGGGATGCTGCAGGTATCTATACCTCAGTTTCTTAATCTAGAGAATGAGGATGATGTTAACAATACAGTGTTGTCATGAGAAAGAGCTAAAAGCATGCCTGGTTATCTCAGTGTTCATTTGAAAACAAAATTGAATGAAACCACAACAGTCTACGTAGTCGGTAGTAATCAACCCAAGGTATTTTTGTTCCCAGTTGGGAATGTTCTGCCATCTATATTCTAAATAAGCCACATTCACATGTGTGCACACCAAAATTAAATGCTCCTAGGAGACACTCACCCTCTATCTACTCAAAACAAAAATGAAGGGGATGCCATGCGACTCAACAGAATTGCCCAAAGGATCTCCCTGCTAGCTAATGGATAAACATGATGTCATACATTCCCAGCACGTGCATTTCCATCACAGCAGTGCTGTGAGCAACACTGGGGTTATGGGCAGCTGGAAGTGACAGTGGTGCCAAATGACTGGGAGTCAAGTCCTGGCTCTCACAAGTTTCAAGAAACTGAGAAATTACTTTAGAGATCTACCTCATAGTTCCACATCTGTAACAGAGTATTGGTTTTAAAGATGTACATGGAAGTGCTTGGGATACCCCTGTGTGTAGTGAGCTCTCAATACATGTTAACCACTGTGAAGAAAGAGGGTCACCTTTATCCATGTTCCTCAGAGGGCCTCATCAAATTAACTGAGATGCCAAGTGCGCTGACACTATCTGACAAACTCAATTGTAATGGATACTATTTTACCTCAATGGCAAGAATCTCATCTAGTGGGGCTAGGGGGACAGCTCAGCAGTTAAGAGCATTTGCTGCCATTGCAGAGGACCTGGGTTCGATTCCCAGCACTTACAATGTGGCCCAACACCACCTATAACTCCAGTTCCATGGAATCTGAAGCCCTTTCTGACTTCCTTGGACAACAGGCATGTACATGTCATGCATGCATACACATAATCGAATATCCATACATATAAAATACAATAAATCTTTAAAAATATGTTTTGCTTTTAATCCAATCTAGGACATCTTCCAGTCCTAGGCAGTGGCACCATCATAGGTGCCCTCAAAATCAGGAATCCGCCAACCATCTTTCTCACTGCAATCCAAGAAGAAAACCTAGTGCGATTTTGACAGGTTCTAATCCTTTTCTCCTAAGAATACTTTCTTTCTTCCAAAGGATATAGTTCTCTGTTCCATCTATCCATCCAATCAACATGTATAAAGATTTACAATACAGCAAGTGCTATGCTAGGTTCAAAAACCTATGACAAACGCCTTCCTTCCTACTCCAGCATGGAGAAGGAAAGACCGAGTGAGCCACAGTCACATGACACCTACATGGTAGACCCAGGTGCTCCACATACAGTACTGGGGGTGTGGATCACCTGATATCTCTTCAGCTCTTAAGACAGTCTCATAAACAACAGGATTGGTTTTGGTCTCCTTCAGATATAACATCCCCGGCAGTGTGACAGCATGGGCAGGTCACCGGACATCAGTTTCATCTCATCATCCTCACCCAAATTAGAAGATCCTTTCCCACGTTCGCTCTGTCCTGCAGGCACAGCTGAGAAGCTCACGTTGTAATTGGGTCGGTTCTGCGGGGAGGAGTGAGGCATACTGGATGGCGGCTTAGGCTGCGCCTGCTGCCAATTATAGCCCGCGGGCTGCTGCCACCCTCCACCCATCGGCTGGGGGGATGCTTTCTGCGGTGAGCTGAGAGGTGGAAATCCTCCGCCTAGTCCAGTTGGTGTGGTAGGTTTGCTGGCAAATGAAGAGCTACCTATGGAGGAAAAGGGAGAGAGGCGGTAAGGCTCTTTGCAGTGGCTTCAAATTCATGTCACAAGGCATTGCTGGCAATGATTTCAATGGAAACGTCTTTGGGTGGTAACAGAATTCACCTCCCTAAAAGGTAAAGAAATCGCAGGCGTGTCTGCATATTCGTTATTTCCTTAATTTTAGGTAGTATCTTTGCCTCATTTCTTCACATGAACAAAAAGCAACGAGGAATACTCTAGTGGGTTTTTTTTTCTATAACAGCCAGCATACGGCAGAACACTCGAAATAGACCATCAAGTCCAAGCCAGAAGAGTCAGACTGTGTCACCCTGCCCAGCCTGCTCTAGTCTAAACAAGTTTTATATCTTTACTAGAGTCAAAACTACCAAGTGTCAAGAACAGGGGATAAAACAAACAGCCTCTTTAAGGTTCTTCTTTAAAGTCAACTATTAGGATTAATTATCATTTGCTATAAGGAAAAGCCAGGTTAGCACACAAGAGCAAGTATAGATGTTTTGAAAATTTACAGCTAGGTTCCAATTTTACACTGCTTGCCTTCCTTTGCAGAAGGGCTGGCATTTGTGGAGGTCAAATGAGAACCTGAAATATCGTGATCTCCACTGATCCTTCAAAGAGCCAAAATCGTGATGATAACAAAACAACTAACACTCACAGAGCTCTTCAGAGCACACAAGTGTCAGCCAGTAGTATCCCTGGGTAGGTTCAAAGAAGAGGGACTCAAAGCTAAGGTTCGTGGGCAAGCTCACGATCACACAGCTGGTTAACAGAATGCCCTGACCACAGGCATCTTACCTCTGCACTTCTGCACCCAGAGTCTCAGGTTCCTCCCAAAGCTCTGAGCTGCTACTAAACTCACCCCTTACTTTGTCTTTCTTCTATAGCTGCATCCTTTCATCTGGACCCTGAAGCTGCTCTTCCCTTTCACGCTAGGATTTTGTGTTATAGCTACTGAACTTTGAGTCAATCTGTTGGAGTCCGGTGGTGGCACTGGTACGTCCCATCTGCCCTTGGACGCATGTATTCTGAGTCACCCACCAGCAGTTGTTGGATGGCTGCCACGTGCCAGGTACTGTCGGGAACTGACGCTCTCTGCCTTTTTAAAGCTAGAAGAATTTATTTTTATTTCTGTGAGCTTCAATTTTCTCATCCACCAAATGACTATGTCTTTATCAGTGGTACAGCATAAACACACAACCAATTCAAGGAGTGCTTCACGGTCCCTGAATTAAGTAAACTCAGGTACGCTACACGTCACAAAACAAGGCCAACCACATGTGTGACACGCTGTAAGGGACTCAATAAGCATTTGGTCATAGAACACAATACTTGCAGGCTGTCACGCTGTCATATCACTGCCCCTGTCATTTTCTGTCACCAACTCCCTTTCTGAAGCAAGGTCTTACTATGTGATCTCCACAGTCTAAAACTCCCTGTTTGCCATGCTGGCCTCAACCTGGTGATCCTCCTGCTTCACCTGGAACACAGCCAACAACCAGCATGTTCTGCTTGCTGATGTCATTTGTCAACATACTCAAGAAGCCCTCTTCAAGAGCCTCCTGGAACCTCTTGTTCCTGGCATATCAACACATACATAAGGATAGGCATTCATTCTGTATTGCGGCTTCATTTTATATTTTAAGAATGCTCACTTGGTTCCAAATACATCTGCTTCCTGAATTCACACACAAGACACAGTAAAGCAGTTCTGATGTCTTTCTTGGGTGGGCCTTACCTTCTCAACCCCACTTCTCCCACCCCTGTCTCCACAGAGCCCAGGCCATCCGACAAGCAGCCATTTTAGATATCCTCTCTTCTCTGACAGGAACTCCTTTCTCTGCCCACATGTAGAAATCACCCTTGTCACCCTCTCCCATTCCTGGACTCTGGCTTAAGTGATCTCAGATCAAAGGTGAACGTCTTCAGTCGCTAGCTCCTTTCAGAGAGCTGCTGTGTACCCCAGAAGGGAGCTGCTGGACCTCACCAGGCTTCCTTCCCAACCACAGCAGCATGTAGAGCAGTTACATTGGAATACACAGTGAGGAGTTAGGCAATCATGTTTGCATTAGAACTGGTTCAGTCAAGGCCTCTGACTTGATTTTTTCTGAGTTAGTGCTGTATTTTTTGGATGCTTACTTCCTATTCTCAGAAAACTCATCTAATGAGCCAAAATTTTAGCTTATAGAGGTTGCTGCATTTCCAAAGTAACAACAAACTCAAGCTGTGCGTGCAGGTTCCTTGTTGGTGGTGATAGAGGTTTAGCTACTCTGAAACTAGCAATGCTGTCTAATTATAAACTGCAATCTAAGGAAATGGAAGGAGGAATAGGAAAAGGCAAGGAAGAACTCAGGGAGTTGGATTAACTGTATACACACATAGAGAGAGGCACACATGCATGCATGTATGCACACACACACATAACAACAAACCTTCCTCCTGGAAGGGAAAGAAATAACAGGCCACCAATGATCATCCTTAGTACACAGATCTTGATTTGTAAATTTTATCCCCCAGAGGAATGAATGCAGACACCTTACAAAAAGATGACACCTAAAGCTGGGAGTAAGAAGCTCAGGAAATGCCTGAACATCCCTCTGTTTCATCTAGGGTGCCTCTGCGTTTCGCTTGATAGAATTGAGTAAAAAAGACATAGAAGGCAAAGTATTCCCAAAAACAAACCAATGACAGGAAGAATGGCAAAATAAATAACATTAGGAGTGGATGATAACCCACTGAACCAAAAGAACCCATTAGTCTATCCTGACAATAGCGAGGAATGACATAAATAATAGACAGATAAACAGAAAATGAATGGGTGGAGACATACAGACACATACATACACAGACAGAGAGACAGAAAGAATAGGCAGATGGATGAGAAAGAGAAGGAGGGAGAGGAAGGAGGGAAGAAAATAGGGAGACAGAAAGAGGGAGGGAGAGAGAGATGGAAGGAGGGCAGGATGGGGTTAAGGGGGAGGAAGAGGGAAGGAGAGGGAGAGAGTGAAGCAGGGGGATCCTTGTAGTAAAATATCAGCTCATTAATACAGTGAGAGACGTTCACAATGGACGATACACGGTTGTTTTTTTCTTTTCTAGAAACTGCCACACCAACTTCCACAGTGACCACTCGTTTATATTCCCACCAGTGACGTCCAAAGTTCCCTTTTGTTCATATCCTCACCAGCATTTGTTTTATTTGTCTTCTTAATGATAGTCATTCTGCTTAGGATGCAATGTAGACCATTTTAAATTTAATTCCTCTGATGCTTCATGGGATTGAACGTATTTCCATATCTTTTATTGGGTATTTTTACCTTATCTTTTGAAATCTGTTCATTTTTATTTGGTCCATTTACTGAGTCTGCTTTATTTTTTGTAAAGATTTTTTTTTAGTTCTTTGCATATTCAAGATATGAATCCTATGTCAGATGTAAACCGAGCGAAAACATTCAATTCTGTAGGCTGTGTCTTGATTCCACTAACTTTCCCTTTGATTTAAGGAAGCTTGTCAATCTTTTAAGACCCCACAGTTAAGTTTGGGTAATAGTCCCCAGCAACTGCAGTCTCCAGAGAAAGTCCTTATCCATGCAGATAGCTTGAAAAAAAAGTTTTTTTCTACTTTTTTCCCCTAATGGTGTCAGAGTTTCAGGACTTCAATGAAGGTCTTTGACCCTCTTGGAGTTGGTTTTTGTGGAAACTGAAATATAGGGATTTATTTTCCTTTTTGTACAGGTGGAGATCCTGTTTTCTTAGTACCATTTGGTCAAAACGCTGTCTTTGCCACAATATGTATCTTTGTCATCCTTGTCAAACAAAAACAAAACCCTGTGGCTGTAGCTCCGTGGACTTTCCTCTTGGTGCTCTACTTGACTGACTCACAGTCCCGGCTCTGTGTCCACCCCGTACTCTTTCTATTCCTATGGCTCTGCAGTATAACATGAAATCAGGTATGGCACTATCTCCAGTAACATTAGTGTTGTTCAAGATTTCTTTGGCTATCTGTGTTCTTCTGTGTCTCCATATGTAACTTAAGATTCTTTTTCCTACTTCTGTGAAGAATGGCATTAGAATTTTGATTGGAGTTGCATTAAATCCATAGATTGCTTTTTGTAGGATGGCCATTTTTTGCATTAGTTCTTTCCAGTCCATAGGCATGAGAGATCTCTTCATCTTCTCGTGTCTCCCTAAGTTTTTTTCACAAATATTTTAAGGTTTTCATTGTGGCGATCTCTCACTTCCTTGATGAGTTTATTCCGAGGGTTGTGTGGGATTTTGTTGTTGCTTTTGGGGCTACTGTGAGCGGGATCTGCTCCCTTGATTGTTTTCTTAGCATGTGTGATGGTTTGAAAGAAAATGGTCCCCAAAGGGAGGGGCACTACTAGGAGGTGTGGCCTTGTTGGAGGAAACGTGTCAATGCGGGGGCGGGTTTTGAGGTCTCTTTTGCTCAAATTTCCATCAGTGTGATTGTGGGTCAACTTCCTGTTGCCTACAAGATATAGGGCTTTTGACTATTTTCCAAGCACATCTGTCTGCACACTGCCATGTTCCTCATCATGATGATAATAAA
Source organism: Bramus lutescens (assembly GCA_001685075.1). Taxonomy (NCBI): domain Eukaryota; kingdom Metazoa; phylum Chordata; class Mammalia; order Rodentia; family Cricetidae; genus Bramus; species Bramus lutescens. The sequence continues at coordinate 102,457 of LOEQ01005325.1, forward strand.
CTGAACCTCTGAAACTGTAAGCGAGCCCTATTAAATGTTTTTCTCATAAGAGTTGCCATGGTCACAGTGTCTCTTCACAGCAATAGGAACCCTAACTAAGATAGCATGTATTTTATTAGGATACAGGATGGATATTGACTTTATATGGCATTTTTTTTATCCTGCTATTTTGATGAAAGCATTTATCAGCTCTAAGAGTTTTATGTTGGAGTCTTTTTGGTTTCTAATATATAGAATATAACAAATAAGGATGCTTTGACTTATTCCTTGCCTATTTATATCCCTTTTAACTCATTTTTCTGTCTTATTTCTCTGGCTGAGACTTTAAGCACTACATGAATAAGAGTGGAGAAAGCAGACATCTTTGTCTTATTTTTGGTCTTAGGAGAAATGCTTTGAGTTTTTGCTCTATTTAGTACTGGCTACAGGTTTGTCATATACACTATGTTAAGAAATGATTACCTCCCTTCTTAGCTCTTCAAACACTATATCATCGAAGGATGTTGGATTGTATCAAGAATCTGTCATTGAGTCCATTTATGTGAAGCATTATATTTATTGACTTACATATGCTGAACCATCCTTGCATTTCTGGAATGAAGTTAAATTGGTCACAGTGAATGATGGCTTTTATGTGAATTCAGTTTCCAAATATTTTACTAAGAATTTTTTTCATCTAACTTCATCAGGGAGATTGACCCATAATTTTCTTTTACTGTTGTTGTTGTGTTTTTATCTGATTTAGGTAACAGGATAAAATTGGTTCCTGGGTGTGCACCTTTCTTTTAATTTCACAGAAAGCTCTGAGCAGAGTTTGCAGGTGTTATAGCTCTGGAGAGAAAGGTACGCTGACTATCAGAAGTCAGATTCTCCCTACACGTGTTAGAGATTACCCTGACTGTTGGCAGTCAGGCTATTTCTGAAAGTGTTACAGCTCTAGAGGGAAAGGTACCCTGATTGTCAGAAGTCAGGCAACACCTATAGTCTTGAAGGGAGGGCATCCTGGATACCTACAGCTGTGAGGAGAAAGATATCCTGACTCATCAGGAAGTCAGGCTATACCTAAAGCTGGGTTATTGTGGGAGATGGTCTCCCCACAGGATGTGGCAATCCTCCTCCTCCTCTCTGAGAGAGTCGCTTTAGCTGAGCTCTGTTCAACTCTACTAAGAGTTTCCCAGAAGAGATTCTGCTCTACTCTGGGTAAGGTCTTCACCCAAAACTCTTTCAAGAGATTGATTTGAGAGGGAGGAATCCAGGAAAGTGGCTGCCTCTTCCAGGGTAGAGAAGGGTAGTTGCCAACTGAACAGGCACAGGACTTATATAGGGCTTCTTAGGGGTGGAGTTTTTCCAGGGAGAAGATTTTCAGGGAAGGGATTGGTCAGATTTCAACCTTTTTGAGCTTGGACAAGCTATATCGGCTAGATTTTTTGCTCAGGGGTTAGTTGGTTTTCCTGCTCAGGGACTGGTTGGCTTCATGCTCAATTGATCAGGGGCAGATTTGGCTCTGATTTCAGGGCCAGGGTGTACTTTTTTCACTGGCTTTAGTTCCAGGGCCACAGTGTTTCTTTGGCTCTGGTTTCAGGGACAGGGTGTGCTTCTTTGGTTCTGGTTTCAGAGCTAAAGTGTGTTTCTTTCACTGGCTCTGGTTTCAGGGCCAGGGTGTGTTTCTTTCATTGGCTCTGGTTTCACGATCATGATGGGTTTCTTTGGCTGGCCCTTTTATTCCACAGGGTTGGTACTACTTACTCTGCAATGATATGATGGTATAATGATATAATTCCACCATGAATACATCTGGGCCTGGAGTTTTTCAGTTGCAGATTCTTTTGTTTGTTTGTTTGTTTTTGGATTACTGCTTCAATTTCCTTGCTTGTTAGAGAGCTGATTGAATTGGTTTTCATCTTTATTTAACTTTGTTAGGTCAAATCATCTAGAAATGTAACCATTTCTTTTAGGGTTTCCAATTTGGTGGAATACATGTTTTTAAAGTATGTCCTAGTGAATTTATGAATTTCACTGATATCTGTTATAATTTCTCCCATTTCATCTCTAATTTTACCAATATGAGTCTTCTCTTTCTTTAGTTTGGTGAAGGTCTACCCAACTTATTTATTAATTCTTCTCTTCATTGATTCCTTTCTTGTATTACTTTGTTCCCTTCTATTTTCATTAATTTATGTCCCAATCTTAATCATTTATTTCCATACACTGCTTTTGTATTCGGCTTGTTTGGGGCTGAGAATGAATAATTCTAACATAATATTTAATCGAAACCTTTCTCTCTTCCCAGTGGTAAACCTTCACTTTTCTATGAATCTCACCAGAAAATCTCCTTTACAATAAAAGTACATGCCCTAAACCCCTTGCATAACACTAGTGGCTCCTGTTTTTTGTTTTTGTTTTTTGTGGTTGTGTTGTGTTGTTTTTATCAAGTTCTAATCCCATCCAAGGCACCTCTTGAGCCACTCTATAACCTCATTAATTGAAAAGGAGGCAAAACAGCTTCTAGCAACTCTTTGAGATAGAATGTGAAAGAAAGCCAAACAGTCTATATGGCTAATGTTAAGACAGATGTGGCTCTACTTTGAAAAGCCAACACCCATGCTTTCAAGCACATCTTAATCTAGTCTTCAGTGCCTCCCTTTCTCCTAACACTGATGCTTAGACTCCAATTCTGCTTCGCACTGAGGCCAAGGATCTAGTTTTACCTGAACAAAAGTCCCATAAAGGTTAAGGAAAGTCTTGCACTGCTATAGGAACAGTGTGGCACTGTGGCGCTATCCCTGCCACAGTTGACATTAGCATCAAATATTACTAAGATCTTAATCTGATAAGTTTATACCTAGTGTCCCCAGGTCAGCGAAGGGATCCAGAGTCTGCGGCTTGCTCTGATGGGTAGGGGTGCCATGTGATGAGCCTGTTGGGCTGGTGGCGGCTGATTTGCTTCCCATTCCAAAACCCCCTGGAAAGGAATGGAGACCATTGAAAATGAGTTAGTTCCCTGAGGCAGGATGCTGAGAGTTGGGGTTTCAGAGCACCTGCTCAACTAACCCTAAGACAAATTAGGATGGTGCGTGGAAATGTGTGCGAGGTCCCAAGATGCTGTTACTCTGGTTGAGGTGAGTGGTGACCCAAAGCGAGGGTTAAGACATTGGTCAGGCATCTGCCCTTCTCTGGCCATGCATGTTATTTCCTGACTTTTTCTCTCTTTAGAGATCAGGAGTCAGGCTCTATCTGAACTACCCCGGCCACCCTGGGATCTTGCTTACCATCTTCCAACTGTAACATTTTTAACTTAAAATTTTTTTATTTGTATCTTATATTATGTGTGTGGATGTATTGCCTGTACATGTGTTTGTGCAGCATGTATCTGATGTAGGAGGGTCATCTGTCTATGTGTTACTTTCATTGGTTAATAAAGAAACTGCCTTGGCCTTTCGATAGGCCAGCCCTTAGGTGGGTAGAGTAGACAGAACAGAATGCTGGTAGAAAGAAAGCCGAGTCAGGCAGACACCATGACTCTCCTCTCCGAGGCAGACCANGATATAATGGGCCAGGCAGTGATTAAATGAATACAATTTGTGTGTTATTATTTCGGGGTATAAGCTGGCCGTGCAGGAGCTGGGCCGGATGAAAAGCAGGGCCTTCTCCCCTTCCACTACATGTATCTGCAATACCACAGAGCCCAGAAGACGGCATCAAGTCCCCTGGAACTAGAATTACAGACAGTTATGAGCCACCATGCGGGTGCCAGGAATCTAACCAGGGCCTACTGCAAGAGCACACAGTGTCAAAAAAAAAAAAAAATTCAAAGTGACAGGCAATAAAAGCAAAACCTAAACAAATTGAACTAGAAAAACCTATATGACAACAAAGAAACAAAGTAAAGTATACAATGGGGGGATAATATTTGCCAACCATTATTCTGATAAGGAGCTTGATGTGTGTGTGTGTGTGTGTGTGTGTGTGTATAACAAGTTAATTATAAATTGGCAAATAACTTGATTTAAATTATAAATTGACAAATAACTTGATTTAAAAATAAGCCAAGGACTTCTCTCCAAAGAAGACTTGCAAATGACCAGAACGCATAAAAAGATTCTCAACATTGCTGTCTTAGTTACTTTTCTATTGCTGTGGTGGGACACCAGGACCAAGGCAACTTAGAGTAGAAACAGTTTACTCGGGCTCACAGTTCCAGAGGGTTAGAGTCCATGCCATCACTGTGGGGAGCATGCAGCAGGCAGGTACAGTGCTAAAGCAGTACCCGAGGCTTACATATTATCCACAAGCATGGGGCATAGAGAACTAACTGGGAATTGGGTGATATTTAGAAATTTCAAGCCCACTCCCAGTGACACACCACCCCCTTCTCAAACAGTTCTGCCAACTGGGACCAACTACTCAAATAGCGAAGCCTATGGAGGTCATTCTTATTCAAATCACCATCGTCACTGATTATTAGAGGAAATGAAATCATGGAAACAACGAGATATTACCTTAGACCTGTCAGAATTGACATTTGTCAAAAACTAAGTATTTGAAGAAAAAAACAGGAGATTCTAAGTGGTAGGACTAATTCAGATCCATCTAATTACATTGTTGAGACAGATATAAAGTAGATGTACTTATAAAGTTAAACCACAGATATATATCTTTATTAGATACTATATATTATATATTGTAAATTATTTATTTACAAGACTTATTGCAGTTGAATTTTACAAGTTAAGTATATAACTATATGTAGTGTAGAAGGAGAGTGGCAGGCCACTTCCCGCCAACTTTACACCTGAAATAATTACACAGAAACTGTATTCATTTAAG
>LOEQ01005325.1:107377-118099 GCA_001685075.1 Bramus lutescens
TTCTTTAGTAACCAATGAAAGTAACACATAGACAGATGACCCTCCTACATCAATGTAGTATATATAATGTCTATTTATAAAAATATAATACATAATTTATATAGTATATATCATGTCATCAAGTACATTGGGAAAAGTGCTGCTAGAATATAGATCACTAGGAATAATCAACTACACAGTGGACTATAATATTCCAAGTATCCACCTCATCTTGGGTGAAGGACCCTGCATTTGCTACTGGTCACTTGTGTACAAAAATAACCTGCTGCTGGCCCTTACCTGGTTTGGTATGCCAGTCCCAACCTCCAGCAATGTCTGGCTGGATGTTCACAGCAGGTGTGCTCGACGCTGCAAATAGAGAGAAGATGAATGAGAACAGGACGGCTGGGAGCCCATAGTTCTGAGTTTGCACAGGACAAAGCTGTCTTCTCCAACCTGCATGGCTTCACATGGCTTCTCAATGTCTAATGGATTCATCCCTCCATCCGGGCTTTACCCCAGGAATAGGTTCTGCTTTCATCTGCACATGCTCATGAGAACTGGGCAGAAACCATAGGTTTTCTCAGTTCATTCTTTGGCTCACCTTTCTGTTACCTCCATATCCACCCACTTGGAATTATAATTGTGCATGTCTGTCCTCATTTAATGCTGAGTTCCTTGAATGCAAGAACTGTCTTATTCATCTTTGTGCACCCCACTAATAGACTTAACATTCTGGGCCACGCAGAAAGAGGGAAAATATCCTTAAACTCAGTCCAGTTTAGCTTAGCATTGACAAGGGCACCCAAGTATGGGCCACTCGGAACTGGGATCTTGTTTTCTCCTCGGCTGTGGCATGGAGAAGGAGGAGCCATTCTGAACACTAACTGGGCAAACACTATGTATCTCCCACTATGCTGGTGGCAGATACGTGTCTATTGTCACTCAAAAAGAAACCCATTAGAGCTTCAAGAGAGATCATTCTGACCTCTAAGAAGTTCTGAGCAGAGCTGAGATAAAATGTGCTGTGACATAAAAGGGTCCTCCCTACAACTTGGCCATAAACATTGGCAAGTAGACCTCAGTCACTAAACTAGCATTACAAGTGGGACTGGAAACACACACACACACATCACACAACATTACATACAGATGGACAAAAACATCACATCACAAACACACATACACTACGCACATCACACTACATACACACACACACTACACACCACACACATACCACACTCACACATCACACCACACTACATGCATACTGCACATACACCACACTACATACAGACACACACATCAATCACACACACACACACACACACTACACACACCACACTACATACACAGACACACAGACACACACATCCCACTACACACACACAAACAAAGGACTCAAGGCACCAGGATCAGCATTCTAGGCTTCACAGTCATCTCTTGTGCTTACTTACTGTCAATAGCTCACATACCTTCTTATCAGGTAATTAATTAAAAAGCACACACCATTATCAGTGACGATGGCTTTACTTTCTGCTTTTCCCTGATCTGGCTCCATAGCAACCCATGAGAAAAGGTCAAAAGCAGACAGCTTTGTCAACATTTGCTGTCTGGTTTTCTTAACATTTTATGTTTGTCTTATATCCATCAGGATAAAAATGAGGCAGAGAGAGAGAGAGAGAGAGAGAGAGAGAGAGAGAGCAAGCCCAAAAGGCTGGAATGAAGATAGAATGAAGATAGTACAGAGGAAAACTGGGAAATGAGGTCCCAGGAATCCTCATGGGCTACACACAGGCCATGACCAGGGCACACAATGTTGGCTCTTATGTTGGGTGAAATAAGGAGCCATTATGAACTCATAGGTGGCCTGGATTACATGTAAAAGAGAAAATAGTGATAACATTAATCATCAGCCATGAATTTGAAATGTGGAAAAACAGGATTCTTAAATCAGTAAAATACAGTGTTGATTTATGAGCAGATAACCCAGATGATATGCTAATGAGTGACTGCTATAAAAATATTTAGATTGCTTGTATTCTTTGATTTGCAGTAAACTTTGGAATTTGTGTTTGCTTTATGCATGGAGCACATTTCAAGTTGGAGTAACCATGTCTCGAGTGCTCTGTAGCCACGCCCAGCTAGAAGTTGTCACATTAGATAGACGTGCCCGCATACATCCGTGTGGCATGTCCCAAACTATGCTCTGACAACTGATAACTTTATGGAATGCTAACATCATATTTTACTAACTTAAGAAGCTGACTTTTTCACATTTCAAAGATCTCTGTAACTAGGACATAGCTTCCAAATGATTTAAAGTGGAAGAATTTTTTTTCCTTTTTACTGGTACACAAAGTAATAACATATGTTATAATCAATGATGCCCTATGCTTCTGTGTGTGCAGCTCTAGAGTAAAAATAAGCAGAAATCCACAGCACAATGATTTCAGGACCATAGTGAAACCAAGTTAAATGTTAAATAAGTCTCTTTCCGGTAAGAGTTTTTTAATATGTTAATAAATTGTCAATTTTTAGAGGCTTTACACACACACACACACACACACACAGAGATGCATTTACATCCCAGTACTTTGCATTGTCTTATGAAAAACCACTCCATTATTCCATTAAGTGCCATAGAAAACACTTTCCTACCATGCACTGTAGGGGAAGGACTTCTTGTGGGCTGCAGAAAGGGGTCACTAGAAGCATTGGATGTGCTCAGAAAGGAGCCCAGCAAATCCTGACCTGGTGGCTTAGCAGGGGCTCCAAAAGGGTCAAAGGTGGTACCTAGAAAATAAAGGAAAAAATGCATTTCTTTATCCTGCCAGTTCATTGCTGTATAGATTATCGATTATAGATCATATGGTGTATATCATGTGTGTGTATGTGTGTGTGTGTTTGGTGTATTGTGTGTGTGTGTGTGTGTGTGTGTGTGTGTGTGTATACAGGTCACCATAGACTGCAGGTATCTATCCTCATCCTCTGCCTTGCTTGAGACTGTCTTGTTTTCCTGCTGCACACATCTGGCTAGCCAGCCTGGAGCTTCTGAGGTTGTCTTCCTTTACTTCCCAGCCCCTTGCAGAAGTGCTGGGATTACTGATGTTCATACAACATGTCCAGCTCTTACGTGGAATCTGGGGGTTCAGATGCAGGTTCTGACACTGTGTGGTAAGCTGTTTTGCTCAATTAATCATCTCCTCAAGACAGATTTTGATAACATAAGAGCAGCAAATCATAGTTACAGACTAGCTAGAAGACAAGATCAACACAGATGAATCCATGAACTGCCCAAATTAGGTACAGGCTACAGGGGTTCGGTGGCGAATGAATGCTCATGTAAAAGGAGTTAATGGGAGAAAACAGGCAGGGGGCACTGTTATAAAGACAAATGGCATAAAACCCCACTGACTGGACTAGTTATAGCTCAATTGGTAGAGTGCTTGCCTTGGGTTTCATCCCCAGAACCACAAAAGACTAGGCAAGGTGGTACATGCCTGTAATCCCAGCATTTAGAAGGTGGAAGTGGGAGGGTCAGAAGTTCAAGGTCATCTTGGGTTACACAGTGAGTTCAAGCTCGGCCTGAGTTATGTAAGAGCCACGTCAAAAGAAAAGGCCAACCCCACTAAGTAGGTCTTTCTTTAACTTTGTTTTTAAGTGACCTTCAGCTCACTTGAAAGCTAAAAACAGAATAAAATGAGAGCAGCGAGTGAATCTGCATTCTCTTGAGTCCACAGGATACAAGCATTTCTAAAACACTGACTCAACAGCCTGCTAGGAGCTAGAGAAAGCTGGGTGGAAACTAGGAATGTTGAAGGCCCTGGTTGCCAGCAATAGTGAAGCTTCCTAGGGCTCTACTGTGTTACAGAGAAGACCTTGGCGGGGGAGGGGGCTCAGTTTCTCCCTGTCACCTTCACCCAATCCTTGTGAAACTGAGGATCAGAAACTTGCTCTTGTTCAAGTCCAGGAAACACTACACTAAACGCACATTCGAATCTTCCGGCTCCAGGTAATGCCCACAAGTGTTAGTCATGAAATGAACAGGATGCCTGCCAAACACTGAGCTGCATGGAGACAACTGCCCTCTGATTTCTCACTGTTAAGCAAAGACCAAAACCTCCTCGAGCTACCTAAAGTGAGCTGTCACTTCCAAATCGGTAGGCGCCAAGCCGATGACAGCCTGCTTTGTGGAGCGGGGCTGACCCATTCTAGAACTTGAGCCTGAGGACAAAACCAGTGAACAAACACTTCTTACTGTCACGACGTAGTGGGGCATGTGGCTCACAAGTTCACAGTTGTGACATCACTGGCATAATGCTCTCCCAACACTGTGGGGCAGCAGATCAGCTTCTTGTGGCAGTACCTGCACTGTTTCAGACAGTGTAGCCCAAGACGCACACCCCTTGCCCTACTTAGTGTCATGAGACCTCATCCTCTCTGACACAAGAACACTGGGGTTAGCAGGGTGACCGGAAAAGAACAACGGGTCAGCCCATCTGATTCTAGTTGATGCTAACCAGTGGAGAAGATAGGAAAGACTTCTTAGATTGCTGGAGCACTTTTAATATCACCTTGTTCTAGAAATTCTCAGAACCAAAGATGAAAGGTGAAAACCACAGCTGAAAACTCCAAGAGTTAGTCTTTACCTTTATGCCCATAGGTAGTGTCCCCAACTAAGCAAAGTAAGAGGGTTTTTGCCGTTTTGTTTTGTTTTTGAGACAGGGTCTTACTAGGTAGTCCTGGCTGGCTTGGAACTCCCTATGTAGCCCAGGCTGGCCTGAAACTAACAAAGATCCACCTGCCTCTGCCTCCTAAATGCTGTGGTAAAGGCATATGCCACCACACCTGGCCAACTTTATTTTTTTTGGGGGGGGGGCGATATCTCAAGTCAGCATTTCTCTGTGTAACAGCCAGGCTGTCCTGGAACTCATTTTGTAGACCAGGCTGGCTTTGAATTCACAGAAATCAGCCTGTCTCTGCCTCCTGAGTGCTGAGATTAAATGTGTGGGCCATCACCGCCCAGCTCAAATTAAAATTTGAACAGGCTACCCAGATAGTTAAATGTTAGTTCTGTGATCCAGATGCGGCCATTGATTCTAAACATGGTGTTCTGCTTCTTTTTGGAAGGAAAGAATACATGAGCCTTACACCTAGGTCTGCCATTACTAGCTGGGTATGCTCAGATAGCATATCTATGATTTTTACAAACAGAATTAACTAATGTTGGCAGTGTCTTCTAGCTCTGACGTGAATACACTTAGCAGCATGGGACTATGAAGGGTTAGATTATCAAATATCCTTCAGACAGTTTGTCTTAAAACTCGGCCATGGAACACTGCTGATTTCTATCTTGAGATTTTGTTTCCCTGACGGACCTTTTATTCATCCTGATAAATCAGAACGGGATAGAAGAAAGCAAAGCACAGAAGAGCCATGATAAAGGATGCCAGCTCCCAGGTTCACATCCAGCCACCACCACTGGGAACTCTGCACCTGAGCTCTGTAATCTGTTCCCCTTCTCACAAAAGAGGCATCCAGCAGAACTTCACAAGCCAAGGCCAGCCCAGAGCCCAGAAAAGGTGAAGGATAGCATTCCCCAAGCCTAGGTGGTTACGACTCATCTCTTTACCCTTCCTAATGCAGCATCATCTTAACTATGACAGTCATAGGGGTGCTGGTGTATGCTGGTTATTCTGAAGTCGTATTGAATCTCTGGTACCCAGCTACATCCTCTTGCAAATGTTCATGCTGTGGCTGACCCAGAACAGGAAGTCTGCGGTGGTATGTCAGGTGAAACTGAGTATGTATGGCTCAGACGCCTTACAAAGACCAGCCACACTTCTCTCCCCAGCCATGCTGCTAGCCTGAGCCCCTCAAGCATATTCTGATGAAACCAAACACTTCTCAGGACAGCCAGGGTATATCCAGAAAACTAGAATTCCAAAAAGTGTTACTGGAGGCCTGAGGGCGAGCTCCGAGTCCACAGGTCAAGCTGGACCCCAGCCCCATCAATTCCCAGCTGTTTGAACAAATGCTGCTAATTAAACTGGAAGCTTCTATTTCCTCAACTACGAAGTAGAGACAATGATAGCATCTGTCTACTGATTTTTATAAGAACAGAGTCATGTTTCATGGTGTATTCTATATCTGGCAAGCGGCAAGTATCACACAAATATCAGCTGCTGTAGTAAATAACAACTCATCCAACTCCATCTCCAAGCAGAAGTAACTAAAGTAGACTTAAGGCTCAAGTCCAGAGAAAAGGAAATTAAGAGGATGGAGTTAAGCCAGAGGATCGGGATGCCTGCTACAAGACAGTGTCTTCTGGATGTTACAGGAAAGCCGCACCAGCGACATCTCAACAATAAGGCTGGCTAAACAAGACCTGCTCAGTGACAGCACCCGGGACATGCAACACAGACAGAGGAAATTTTACAAAGCTCCACCCCTAGGCGGAGAGCTACAGAAAATCACTGGCTGTGGAGCAAGGGAGACTATTATCCCCCAGGGATGAGCTCCCTGAGAGGTTAGCCAATTTCATTACATCAGTCCTAAACATATATGAGCAACACTTAAAGGACTCAGTAGGTTGATACTGATGTAGCAATAATAATTAAGAAAGGAGAAATGAATTTGAGAGCGGGTATGGAAGGAGATGGAAGGGGGGAAGGGGAAAATGAGGCAAATACAGTACTCATGTATGAAGTTCTCAAAAAATAAAAAATTAAATAAAAAAGAGTATGGGTACAAATATATTCCTACACCGTACTACCAAAATGGACAATTTTTGTATTTTCCTTATGCCCTCCCGAGGAACTTTCAAAGAAACCAGAAAAGTTCAGCTTACTAAAACATTTGAATTCTACATGCTTGGCCCCAAAGTTATTCCCGAAGTCTGGGATAACAGAGAAATATGGGGAAATTACCTTCTCCCACTCTTAGGGTTGGCGATGCAGAGGCGGAGGTGGCAGCGCAGCGGCGTGGTGTAGATTGTGCTGACGCGGCTCCACTAGCATGAAAGACATCCTCTACCCCAGCCTGTCCTGCCTGGGCAGGACCTGTGGCACCTCCGCCCCCAAACAGGTCACTCAGCAGTTCCGAATTGCTGGGAGCCGCTGCCAGCGGAGAGAGGTTCCTGCTCACATCGGACCCTTCCAGGCCCAGGAGGTCCACCTCTTCCGGGGGAGGAGGGGCTGCTGGCTCCTGCTCCTTGCTGGGCTTCTTGGCTCTGTGAGGCTTGTCACCATTGGCGTTGCCGTGGGGGCTCGAGAGGGTCAGGAGTTCATCATCCGACTGCTCACTTTCCTGATTCACCAGGGCAGCGTGGTCCTCCTCGCAGAACGACTTTTCTGATTTCTGATCTAAGAAAGGCCAATGTGCAGATAAATGATTGGATGACCAACCACAGGCGACTTTTGCTACGAGCACATTGTTCCAGAAAGAGAAGATAGAGCAGCTCTGAGCAAACAATGCTTTCAGACCCCTCCCAGTGCAATAACTGTTTAATTTCAGGTCATTCTCAGCTGTTTGTTCACCATCTGCAAGGCAATATAACATATATAACTAAGAGGGAAAACTCTGGATCTGGCTGGCCTAGGATGGAACTCAGCTCCACCCCTCAATGGTCGTGTAACACTGAGCAAGTAACTTTCCTTCTCTGTGTCTTGGTTTCCTCCTCAGCAAGATGGGGATCATAAATACTACACACTGCACAGGCTGCTGTAAGAATTACATCCGATGATAACAAAAAGAACTCAACAATAGCAAGTGGATTTCCAGACACTACGTGGGGTGCTGCAGAAAATGCCAGTAACACTAGTCTTTTGCAGACACCTCTTCACTGCCCATTGTTTCTCCACACGACCTGAAGCAGAAGCAACGCACCCTGAGAAGCAAATTCAAGGGCTCGGCCTCACGGTCCTCCCACCATCCTGCAAGGAGATATTTCCCCACAAAACCAGCTTAGGAAAGGCTCTTCTGCTGGGGAGAAATGGAAGGCTTCTATGTGCCTTTCCAGGCCCTGCTCGAGACCATCTTCCATAGATGGCACTTTGTTATCTCACACCAGACAGACCCACAATCTGAATGGGGGGCTGGTTCACACTTGTGAACCCCAACTCTGAAACATGCACATCTGTGGGAAGGGCTAGGTTGATCTAAGTTTGGCGGTATGAGCTCAGCAGAAGAGCGTGCTCGGAATGGGTATATGAAGCTACCTGCAGGCTTCTGCTGCCCCATACAACTTCCTATTTACTTATATGTCCCACTGCAGAAACATTCATGTTTGAATGCAGGTTGTCATCTGAGATGCTACCGGCAATGTTAAATAATATGTTTAACATATCTTTGCAAAACGTAAAAGCCCCAAGCAGATAAAAGAGTGTACCTGTGCTAAAAACAGAGATTCTTTTTTAAAAGATTTTACATGTGAGTGCCTGTATATATGTCTATGTGTCATGTGTGTGCCTCCAGAGGCAAGAAGAGGACCTCAGATCTCCTGCAACTGGAGTTACAGAGGGTCCTCTGCAAAACCATCAGGTGTTCTTAACCACTAAGTCATTTCTCCTGACGCATGCAGAAATTATTTCTACATATTAACATGGCAATGGGAAGGTGAGAGTAATATTTTATTAGAAGTGGTTACTGGTAGAAAGATGCAAGATAAGGACCAAGAAGGGGCTGACAATCCATCTGCAAGTCAGGTTCGGCTGGGCTTCCAAGTCTGAGAAGCTCTCATTGCATTGTTCAAAAGGAAATTCCGTAAGCAAACCTTTAACCCAAAGGACCCAGATGAATATGTTTTAACTAACATTGAAAACGTCTACAGGATGTGGGAAACTGTGCTACATTCACACATCAGAGGAAGGTCAACCAAGAAAACATAGCCTAGGCCACCTCTGAAGCTGAATCCCCACCCCTTTCACACATAGTCTTGACCATTTGGTTCTGTACCACACTTTGTAGCTAACCTCTGCAAACTGCAAAGCAAGAATGGCCAGTGTCCATAACTAGAATGCCCTTGGTTGTCTCCTCAAGATAGTAATGTAAAGTGCTAGGTTGTGAAGGGGCCTGGAAATGCCTCCAGCTGTGGGAAAAAAAAAAACAGCACAGTGGGAGATTCCTGTCTGGGTTAATGGTTGCTAAAGCAACTAGCAGAGATATGGGCCAGGTGACTGCCTTCCCCATGCCAGGGCAAGACTCATCCTGCCTTGCTAGAGGTACGATGCTTGAGAAAGCACTCATCTTTATATCTTTAGAATATTTGCAGCAGCAAGCAACTCTTTGTTAGTCTTTCTGAGTTGTCAACTGCCTAAGGAGAGATCTCAGAACACGTCACACTTCATCAGTCTTGGGAACACTGCAAACCCAGGAGGTAGAATTTAGCCTACACTGGCTTTCTGGTTTGTCTGAACGCTCATGGACATGAAAGCAGGCAAGTTGCCTGATTTGAAAAATAAATGAAGGGAAAGGTCTGAAATAAGGGAGAAATTAAGATTGCTCCAAGAAGTATCTTAATAAAACCACTAGACAACTTTAGTCACTTAATCACCCAGTCATTCTAACTTAGAGGTTATACCATACCTTGCCAACAGAGGGAGGAAAAGAAGCCACCTTGCCCAAGATTCCTGGGATGGTCTGGAGGGAGATCAGCTGTAGCCTGACCTGCAAGACAAAAGGCCACACAGCGTCACCCTAACATAGGGAACAAAGTAACGCAGTAAGCAATCCAGAGGCTTCATCCGGAAAACCCAAACCAGCCTTGACTCATACCTCCTAAGGCCAGAGTGTCCTGATGTTCCTGCTGAGAGGAAAAGAGGATGCTGGGGTTCACATCTTTTGAGCAGTAGTGTTCCCATGGGGGAGTCAAGTCAATCACTTTGTCTTGGGGCTGCACTTCTATATCCAGTGTCACTTGGAACAGCTGAGGATATTTTTCTGGTACATCACATGCGTCCAACTCGGGTCTAATGGAAAGAAAAACACAGCATGCGCAGTGCAATCAGCAGGATGCTCAGCACGAGGCTCGGCCCACGCAGACAAGTCCAGCTTGAAACTCACTTCTAGGTAGACTCAGCCACTAACCAGGTGTTCCTTTACTCTGCTATGCCTCAGTTTCCTCTCCAGAGAAAACAGAGTAACGCTTGCCCAAATCGTTTGGCTGCTACCAAGCACACCAGTGAAAGCACTGTGAGAAGCAGGGTTGAGACATCTGGCCGGCACGTACTGGCCAGCTAAACGGGCCATCAAAATAATGAGATGGACCCAAAGTCACCTTCTCAGCCTGGACCTTTAAATCCTTCTTAGCTCCCTGTCTCCTGACTCCAGCAACCCCCACCACCCCAGATTCAGTCACACCCTGAGATCTGTAGCCACATTATGTTATAGCAACTGCAGGTCAATATTTGGTCCCCAGAATCTCTTTCACAGTGCTCTAGCCAGACACCCCTTATAAGGGACCACTGTCTATGCTAATCTATAAATTAAACTGCCATTCCTGTTGGGCATAAGCATCCACAAACACAAAGGACAGAAATCTTTGTTCCCTAACAGGGAACTTTAAGTCTTTCTAATTAACTCTGTGATCCATATGCACTTCTTAAAAAAAAAGATTTATTTATTTTATGTATATGAGTGCTCTGCATGTATGACTTTATGCCAGAAGAGGCCATCAGATCCCACTATAGATGGTTGTGAGCCACCATGTGTTTGCTGGGAATTGAACTCAGGACCTCTGGA
>LOEQ01005325.1:118187-139587 GCA_001685075.1 Bramus lutescens
TTAAGATCAACCACACTCAGCCGAAAGATTTCAAATGCTTGCAGCCTGTCTGCGCTCAACAGTCCGCAGTGTGGGACTTTGGAGGTGGCGGCATGCTGCTACAGACTCTCAGGGCTTCTCGGCTATGCTGGTGAAGACATCAGGTCCACAGAGCACTTACTTGGTGAACTTTAAAACTGTTGTGTCCAGTGGTATAAATCCAGAATGAAACTGGAGCTGGAATATCTGTGTGTTGGTCACCTAAAAAAAAAAAAATGTGCAAGAAGCACGATCAGTGGGAGAAAGGAGAAAGGAGTCTACACCAAAGACCGGGTTTGGGGGCTTGGGGAGCCAGTACCTTCCATTGTTTCTTTATCGAATGTTTTGTGGAATATGAATATTAAATGAATTCCCAGCTTCATTTCTAGTTTCTCTTCTTCAGGAGAGCAAGCCAGCTCCTTACCCACCAGGGTCCCATGCTCTTATATATTCTGTCTTCCCAGGGTGTCCTTCTCCAACCTTACAAACTCATCCTTCAGGGCCTGCCTCCATACTCTGCCTGGCCGCCACTGGCTAAAGCAAACTGTCCCAACGGCAATACCCCAGTGATACAGCAGAGTTGGGTGTTCACACATGCTTGACCTGCCCCCTCCTCAGATCAGTTTTGGAAAGCTAAAAATATAATATTACTCTTGTTAATCTAAAACAGCTAAGCAATGGATGTACTATGTGATCTTAGCAAATATTTGATAAATTAAGATATATATATATAGTTACTTGCGCTGGGCAGTGGTGGCACACGCCTTTAATCCCAGCACTCGGGGGGCAGAGGCAGGTGGATCTCTGTGAGNACTTGCAACATCTTTCCTAATAACCAAAGAGTAGAAATAATCTAAACATGGAGAATCAATAAATGTGGTATATCCATTCAACGGAACATTACTTAATGATATAAAGGAATCAAATATTGATAGATGCTAAAACACAAATAAACCTCCAAGATATTACACTGGAAAAGTGAAAAGTCAGCCACAATAGACCCATATTACATGATTCCATTTATATGAAATGTTCCCAAATAAGAAAGTCTTCAGAAACAGAAAAAAGGATTCACAGAGGTCAGAAGGCAGGCAGGGAAGGAGGGTTGGGTGGTGACTGCTAGTGCGTCAAGGTTTCTTTTAGGGGTGAAGAAAACATTCTTAAGGGAGAGAATTCTAACAGTAGCAGTATCTTTTGAACACACTAAAAATCACTGCTCTTGGGGGAGGCATCCTGAGACCCAAACTCAGGTCATCAGGCTTGGTGGGAACACCGTTTACCTACTGAGTCATCTCTCGGGGGGAAAAGTCCTAAATATACACGTTTAATTAAAATCTCTCACTTCGTAGTGATCCCCTAAAAGAAAGACTCGGGTTCTCAGGTTCTGGGGCTGTCTCCCCATGATTGTGTATAAGTCACAACCTGCCTCGGTCTCCATTCTCTCCTGCAGTGATGAAGAAGACATCAAGAAGACATCAGCAGGTGTTAAGGGTCCTTCTCACTCTAAACTCACAAGGCAATCAAGCCCAAAATGCCAGAGAAAATACCCAGTAGTACTCCCATTACAAATTCAAGTGGGCTCATAGTCTGAGTTCCCCTGAACACTTACCTTAGCCTGCAGCCTGCTTCCGATGGTTGACCGCAGGTGGTACATAGAAACAATGACATCGCCTTGGACTGTGATGTTCAGAGGGATGAAGATTTTCCCATCTTGGACTCGGTATTCTCTTTAAATGGAGATCAGAAGAGACACGAAAGTGTCCAGGCTGGTACTATCACAGACATAGGAATGTGCCTTTGTGGCTTTAAGGGACCTGTTTCCCCAGGCTTGGACCAATGAATTACTTCCTGTCTTGTGCAAAGGTAGGAATGCAACCAGTATGAACTGGATGCAAACTTTCTGAGCTGGTAGAGCACTGATCCAATGTAGGCCTTCTCTCTCCATCTCATCTGGACTCCTGGACAGATCTTGCTTTCCTCAACTCATCATGCCTTACACAGTAAAATCCAACCAAAGTCAGAATAGAGAGAGGAATGTTATACTCTCCCAAGGCCTACAATTCTGACTCCTAAATTAACCTATTGCCAACTAAGTCTATGTTGTGTTACCAGTCACTCCCTTGTCTCCTAAACCCCAAGGACCTTCCACTGGTGCCTCTTCTTCTTATAGATCATATAAATACTTTGAGTACATCGTTATGGTGGTTTGAAGAATGGGCCCCATTGGCCATATTTGAATAGTTGGTCCCCAGCTGGTGGAACAGTTTGGGAAGGATGAGGTGTGACTACTGTATTGGAGGAGGTGCATAGCTAGAGGTGGGTTTGAGGATTCAAACACCCACTCTATTCCCAGTTGGCTACGACTGCCTCCTGATTGTTGTGTCAAGATGTGAGGTCTCAGCATCTTACCTGCCTGCCTGCCTTGCCTGCTTGCCCCCATCCTCCCACATGAGGAACTCACCATCTGAAACCATAAGCCCCCAAGAAACTCTTTTTCCATAAGTTGCCTTGGTCATGGTGTCTTAGCACATCAATTAAAAGTAACTAGGACAATCATCTACCCAAATCACTGAGTCTCCTTTTTATGTGTCCAGGTCCTCTGTGCCCACCCACCCCTATCATCTGGACACCCCAAGCACTGTCCTTCAGAACTCAGTACCATGGTGTATAAAGGAGAAAAATCCTTGGGTTCAATTGTGCTTATCTTTGATTATTATATGTTGGGCTTTAAAAAAAATAACTTGTCCCAGCAATAAGCAGGAAGAATCTAACTTACACAGGAATTCAGCATGCAAGAAAAGACAACACTGTGACTTACTTCATCCGTTCAAAATCCGTGCATGTTGAGTATATTTTAGTTTCTCCAATCAGTACATCACAGTAGGGGCGACACCCATTTCTCTGCTTATTGAAGAAGGGAATAGGGCTGACAGTGATTGCCTTGATCATGAGTGGCTTGAAGTGAGGGCGGTAGGGCTTGTCTGCAAGAAGGTCACACATGTAGCCCAAGTACCTGAAACAGAAGACCGCCATTCTCTGAGCCCATCGTAACAGGATGATTAGACAATTTCTGCTGTGAGGTCTGTCTTCGTAAATTAAATTACAGTAGAAAGGTACTCTGCTCATTTCTTCACATTAACGACCAAAGGGGAATGCAGACAAGTAGGAAAGTTTGTGGATCAGAGCTGGAGCCATGGCTCAGTGGTTAAGAGCACTTGCTGGTTTGGTTTGCAGCACCCATACAGATGCTCACCCACTCCATAATATCAAGTCCAAGAGGATCTGCCACCCTCTTCTGGTCTCACAGGCACCAGGCATGTATGTGTAGTGCATATATACATGTGGGCAAAACACTCATATACATTAACATAAAGATAAAAAAGTCTTTTTTAAAATGAGAGAAAGCTTGCTTCCGTTGACATGATGAACTGATAGAAAGGTTTTGCTCAGTCTAAAGCTTGTGGAAGTGTTACGCTAGCCCATTATTTGGACATATATTTCTGTTATATATAGCAGATTAAGCATGTCAGCAAAAGGCAGATTTAGATAAGCTTTAGAATTTATTATCAGGAATTTTATCCAAAGAAGTGAGAAGATAAAATTTAAGTAAGAACAGAGAAACTAATTCCAACTCTAGGGAAGACAATAAATCAGCTATCTAAAGAAGGGATTCCTTTAAAGTCACTTGCACATTATCTAGTATAATCTAGATCTATCTCTTCCATCCCCACATCTCAGTCGTGAGAAAAATCAAGCTCTAAAGCACATACTCTCTCTGTATTGTTAGGTTTTCATGCAGCGATCATCAGTGTATCTCAATGAAGACCTGAAGCACAAACCGGAAGGCACTGGGAGCTGGGACTGGAGAGAACGCTCAAGCTACGTTCAGTGGGTATTTTTAGACTGGAGCTTAGCACAGCCTTCTTGTCATTCTCACTCTGCTTCCTTTCCTCTTAAAGGAGCAAAGCAGAATGTCAAGTCTCAAATCCTAGGACGAACGGCTGAGGTGCCTATGTAACATAGCCAAGCAGACCTGGCCACTAAGTTCTCCCAGGATCCCTCAGACCCTCCTGTTACAAAATATAACTGGCATACCCCACCCTCTACCCCCGAATCCTCCAGCCCAGGGGCTCNNNNCCCCCGTTTTGTACCTTTGCCCTCTTGACAGCTGCTCCCAGTTCCTCTCTCTCCCCTCTCCATACTCCTCCCCTTCTCCCCACATGGCCCAGCTCAATCTGGCCACGTCCACTCTGGATTCTCCCAGATGTCCCTGCCTCTGTCTGTGCTCTTCCTTCTATCTACAATAAACTTTCTCCTCCACTCTACCAAGAAGCAGTCATGACCTTCCCTTTTCATTTCCTTTTGTCATTCAGTAAACATTAGCATTTTTTAAAGGTCCCTTTCAGTTTCAAAATCACAGACTTTCAAATGAGGATTCATGAACGTGCATGAAATCTCAACATTCTCACCCATTTTAACTGTCATCGTCGTTCAGGATAACACCAGATCAATTAGAAGAAGATTGAAAGAGAGCTCCCATGGGGCCAGCCTCCCGCAGTACCGGGCACCACTTAAACCACGCCCTGCACCTCCATCTCTGTACCTCCTATGAGACGGAGACAGTCCAATGCCTGGTCGTTTTGCATAGAGCAGTCGGACAGCAGGGCCAGGAGCAGAGTAGAGATTGCAGAAAATGAACATAGCACCAACCAGAACTGATGACGCAGCCCGTCCATCCTGTCAAAGAAGACCCACAAACTCGTCAGAAACATCAAATCCGGGAAAAGCCTGCTTGCAAAGAGAGAAAACAGAGGCACCTCCTAACTATTGGTGCCTTTCACTTCAGAATTGTTCATTTCAAGACCAAAAATCTTGGCCCTGCTGTGAAACCAGAAAGCAGCAAGGAAAGACTTTTCTCAGGATAAAACCGACTTGATGTTCACCAAGAAGCTCAGCAAAATAAACTCCACTTGCATATACTTTCTGAGACCTAGACCAACTCTTGACTAGAGGTATTGTCATGAATAGTAAGTAAATAAGTAGAAGAGCCCCAAGTTAGATGCCCCCTTTGGAAGGTACTATGCATGTACCCCACTCGTACTGTATGCTCATTAATACAAAAAACTTCATTCATTGTACAAATCAGGGTATTATAAACGGACTGTCTCCTCCTGAAATTCATGTACTGAAATACATGTAAGGGCACTGGAACTGGAGGCTGGGGTTCTGGTATAGTTAGGTCATGAGCAACAGGCCCTTATGAATTCTTTCTCTTTCTCTGTCCTCTGCCTTCCTGGGAGAGGACGCCTATGTGCGTGCCACCTTGGAAGAAAACAGACCTACTAGATCTGCAAACAGCCTGAGCTCGGCTTACAACCTCCATATTCTCCGTGAGAAATGAAATCTCTAACACTTAAATCACTCAATCTATGATTGCCTTGTGATAACATCTGGTAACCCAGCTGATGGAAGAAAACTAAGCCTCTCCTAGAATAAGCAAAAGGGAAATTGCTTCTACTTGTAGTGGCTCACACCAGTTTACAAACTGTTCCCTATTATGTGTGCTGAGTTAAAGTCTGCCCTCCCCATTTTTGTTTGTTTGTTTGTTTGTTTGCTTTATCAGGCAGCCTCACCATGTAGCCGTCCCTGGAGCTCACTGCTAAACAGAAGAGGTTAGCCTCAACTCAGAGATCCGCTTGCCTCTGCCCACCAAGTGCTAGCACTTAAAGGTGTGGGCCACCACACCCGATTTTTTCTCTACAACTTCTAGTCAACGCCTTTTTTTTTATGTTTCCCTCCATGAAGGGAGAAACCCACTCCTTTTGCTCAGACAGTCCTTCGCATATCTGACATGCCTTTCCAGTCCATCAGCCCTCCTGAGTCCAGATTAAAGCCAGCTCAATCCCTGCCATTCTTCTTCCTTTGGAATTCCATCCTAAAAGACATTAACGTTTGGAATGCACATCTCTGAATGTACCTAACATATCAGTCTTTGGTGTGCCCAGACAGCAAGGCATAGAATGAGCTCTGGTCAAACTGTCTTCATTTAAGCTCATCCAGAAATGGCACTGATGGAAAAGATTATAGCTCTGCCTCCAAGAACAGCTGTTGATGCTGCCTAGGGAAGAATCCATGCCTCAGGGAGTCAGGAGTTCTGAACACTATGGCTACCCATAACAAGCCAGCAGCTTCTGAAACAGGTGCCAGGCTGCTGCCCAAGCCTTTCACAAGGGTGGCACCTCCCCCAGGCACTCATCATAGGCCTCTGACTCTCTTCCTGGGGCTTCACCGTGATCACACAGATAGGATGCTTAGAGCCTAAAGCTGCACCCAACTCCACCTTAGAGAAGATATCCACTGAGCCATCTCTCCAGCCCCGTTTCATGTCATCTTTTTTTCTATTTTTTTATGTGCATGGTTGTTTTGTCTGAATATATGTTTGTGTACCACATGCATGCCTGATACTTAAGATCAGAAGAGGGCGTTGGATCACTGGAGCTATAGTTACAAGCAGACGTGAGCCACCAGACATGGGTTCTGGGAACTGAACTTGGGTCCTCTGTAAGAAAAGCAGGCACTCTTAATCACTGAGACACTTCGCCTGCCCTCTTTCATGGTTTTCTTGAACTTGTACATGGTTACAGGAAGCCAGGGACTACACAAGGGTGGTCTAAGGTGACCAACAGTTCATGAAATGTATGCTCATCATTGTAATCTCTCAAACTGCATGTTAGTCCCTTTATTTTGGTCACTGTAATGACCATGGCAATCTAATCCCCAGATGAATCCACAAAGTCTGGATTTTTAATTCATTGTGATTGCATTATGAGAGCTGGGGAGCCCCTAGCCTCTCTTCAACTTTTAGAAAAAAATGTAAGTAAAAATCCGCAATGCACTTAAGACTGCCTAGGCTCTAAAAGCAACCTGTTCTTTGAGTGATCCATTGTGGCTCTAAAAGCCAAGCCCTGCAGCCTTAGACATTAAATGCTTACAGACACCGAGCAATTTGTATCGCTTGCCAAGGACTGGGGAGTTGAAACAGAAATATAAAAAGGTTCTTCAACTGGCTTCTCTTTTTCAGCCAGGTGGCTCCTACAGAGGTGAAAGTCAGCCGGTAGCCTCAGCAAAACAAAACAACAAACAGGGTCGTTATAAACTGATTGATGTTTGCAGGAGGAATAGACTATTTCTAGCACTTATGCTCAGACTCACTGTGTTCATAGACACAGCCACTTGCTCAGATCTTCTGAGTCAAAGTTCAGAGAAAGTTTCTTCCCGCCAGAGGACAGACCAGTGGGAAGTGGGCAGGGAACGGCCTGGGGTGATGCTATGTGTTAAACGCCACAACAGGTGATGTTTAACTGCACAGTGGGAATGTCTGTACTGTGAAAATTAGAAAGATTTTGCTGGAAGTTGAGTTGTAAGAAACTGTTAAGAAGCCTGAGAGGAAGGGCTGAGGAAAGGAGCTGGAGGAAATCCAAGCCAATACTTCCTTTGGGAATTATGTGGAAATGCAGCTGGTCCATGAAATGCCTCACAAGGGCATAAATGTCAATTTCTCTTATTTTTATTTTAACACAACTTGTTGAGAAAACTGAAACTGTTTATATCCATCGTATCCATACAAAGCTCAGTGCATTTTTTAACCCGTGTATCCACAACTCTTTTCCTGCCTCTTTTAGGATACTCAGCACAGTTTAGAACCCCTGCATTACGCATGCTGTGAGCTCAGACCTCTCCCTCTCTCTCAAACGTTAAGCCAAGAATAAAGTCAGGTTCTGTGGCAAACCCCCGTAATCCCATCACTTGGGAAACTGAGAGGCAGCACCATCAAGAATATTAGATTCTTCCCTCAATCAATTAGGGGGCTAAAGAAAAGGCCACAAATAAGAAAGAAGATTTTCAAAGTAAAACATCGTTTCTTCCTTTCCCTCATTTTTTACCTGCCTGGCATTGCTCTACCTCTAACAGAGGCTCAGTAAATGCTGTTGAGCTCAGAGGTTGCCCTTCTGGATACAGCTGTCCATATTTCACCAAAGCCTCACCAGCAAAGGACCAAAAAATACTCACCAAGCAGTGGACAACGCAGACATTTTTGGGATTCTGCAGTAGCCAGTTGTACATATTCCGACACACAGCAAACAAGTTGTGTAGACTTGGGGCCTGCCTGATGGGCCAGCTACATTCTGAGACCTGAAGAAATGGAGGAAGGAGATGAATTTTCCCATCTCCATAAACACACATCACACACAACATCTGGAAGCAGCATCCTGTCCTTTCTCCATACATGAGACAGGGTCTAAATGCAGAGCGACAAGCTTAATGCAATCATTTGTTAGGATCTCCATAGTCTTGGGTTACACCACTGGAAGTTGCATTGTGGCATCTTGCAATGCAGAGAGAGTTGGAAAAAGGATCTAAATGCAGAAAGAGAAGCCTCACACAGTCATTTTTATAATACAGGGTCTCAAGTACATAGCCCAGCTGACCTTGAATCCATCCATCACCCTCCTGCCTCAGCCTCCTGAGTAATAGGATTAGAGGAGGGCTAACCTGGCTTAATACAATAGGTTTTGGCTTTGTTTTAATTAAATAACTCTGTTTCACTAAATATATTAAAACACATTTAGAAATACATTTTAAGTCAACTAGACAATTTATGCTAGCACTTTGATTTTTTTTATTGCCTTAGGTGGCACAGAATTCAGTTTCTAGTATCCTTCTTCTAGATGTTTCTCTTAGATCCTGTGGTCTCTATGGTCATCTAAGCTCTCCTCATAACATGAAGAGTCCTGCAGAGTGAGCCAGGGTGGCTTACGTGTCTTAGTTTTCTCCACAGGAACTATGTCCTAATCTTCATTTAACACACATATTGGATGTGTTAGAGTCCTGCCTTCATGCTGCTTGGCCTGATCTGTAGGACAATCAAAGAAGACATGTATTGATTAGATGACAACTTTGTTGATGAGAAAATTGACTCTCAGAGGTGAGTCGTCTACAGTCACACTGTTAAGCCCAGGTCTTTTGAGCACTATCCATTAGCTTCAGTAGCCCTAGCTAGATGACCAACTGCCTCACTGTGCAGGGCACATGCCCAAACTGACTGTATATTTACTAGTCTATCTAATATTAAGAAGTTTGGACTTGGGTAAACTTTACATCTTTAACCCGTTCTGTCCTCATACAGTGTGGTGGATGGGACCTACTTCCACAGCTGTCAGTATTGCGGGAGAATCAATTGCCAGGGCTTAGTCTGTAGCTGACACACACAAGTTGATCAATAAATGTCAGCAATCATTATTATTTTACCAAGCCATTGTCAATGCAAAGCTCTGGGATCAGACTGAAAACACTGAGCCTGTGAGGTAGGAGTGTGGGTGAAGGGCAGACCACAGGAGGCCTAAAGAAGAGGATTAGGGGGATGGCTCAGTTGATAAAGGGTTTGCAGGCAAGAATGAAGACCAGAACTGGATCTAATCCCCAGAGCCCACAAAACTGAGGGATTGCAGCACTCAGGCAGGAGGCAGAGTCCATGGATCCCCTGGGCCAGTAGCTATGAGCTTCAGGTCTATCAAGAGAGCCTCCGCCAAGAAATAAAAGGGAGAGCGATCTAGGTAGACATCCAATGTCTCAGCCTCAGTTTGCACCCATCCATGTACACACCCCTACATTCACACCAGGAGGAGGAGGAAGAGAAGGAGGAAGAGGGGAAGGAGGAGGAGAAGAAAGGGAAGGCTATTTGAAAAGACTTACTCTGGGTTCTGCATTTTCCAGCAGAAGGAGGCAAAGGAATCATTCAGGGGTCAGTAAGATGGTGGGGAGGTGAAGGAAGGGGTGGTGGTGGCTTAGCTCAGAGGCAGTGGGATACAAACACACCTCAGCAACTCAGGAGAGAGTCTCAGTAAATGCTGATGTGGCTGCATTGACTGAGCACAGGAGTGCACTTAAGAGAGCTGACAAGGGGGACACCCATGCTTGTGGCTTGAGTGGCCAGACAGAGGGATGGACTCAACAAGGTAGAAAAAACTGGCCTAAGAAAACTCAGACACTTCCAGCTCCCTATGCTTGATACTTGGAAGGGAGGTGAGAGAAATCTCACTGGCTGGCCCTTTCCTGGTCACCAGATAATACTAATAAAAATATAAGTGAGAAATCATCTGTGCATGCTGACCTCATAAAACAAAGGTGGGAGTTCCCTTTCTGGTCTGCCATGGCAGTCTCCTCTTTTTTGTTGATCTGTAGCCCTTTTGCTATACAGTGACTACGGGTGAAGAGGAGCTTCCAGGTTACCAATTTTTCTATACCCTTGGCAATAACAGATGTGGCATGTTAAACCAAGTGTGTGAAACACTTCACATAACTGCCCAAAGGTCCAGGAGGTGCCAGCTCAGGCCTGTCGGCTTAAACTCCACAATGGCTACCCCTTCTAACCAACACAGGTCAGAGCTCTCTGGCTCACTGTTTACTTCCCAAGGGCTCCCCGCTGATGACTTCTCAAGGAATAGAAATGCCTTACCGAGTGAAATAGTTGAAAAATTAGGAGAATAAATTGTGTTGTCAGGGGGATTATAAAACACAGATCTGCCGATGCTGTTTCCTGTCTGTGGTGTTTCTTGTCCTTGGAAAACTTTAGTACCCCATTCAAAGCCCAAGTTCAGTGTCCTCTTTTCTCTGACCCTCACAGATAACAATCACGGTTGTGTCCATATCCCGGCCTGTTTTCATCTATTCCAGCTTTTATTAGTAGAACAGCAGAGCTGCAGATTCAGGATGGATTTTCTTGTTGCAGTTACCCTTGACCACCTGTGCTGACCGTCGCAGGCTTTCATTCTCGTGGGTGTTGGGTCTAAGTCGGTATTTGAGGATCATTGTGGGGATTAGGGAACATTTACTGTCAGCTGTATTGAACCAACTGTTCTGTCTCCCTCCTAGCTTCTGAGTTCCATGAAAAGGAAAGGCATGGCTTCTCCTCTTTGTCACCTCACTGCCGGGTGTCTGTGTCTCAGGTGGGTTGCTGCTGAGGGGATGGATGAATAAAAACTAAAGGAATAAGTCCTACTTGGCAATCTCTTTTTTTGTAATAGAATTTGTCTAATATCTTTTTAAAGGATTTATTCCATTTTCATTTATATTATGTGTACAGTGTACATGTGAGTGGGTACACACAGGAGCCAGAAGAGGGCATAAGATCCCCTGGAGCTGGGGCTGGAAGAGGTTGTGAGCTGTCCCACATGGGTGCTGAAAGATGAACTCCTCTACAAAACCAGCAAATGCTCTTTAGCACTGAGCTCTTAAACACTGAGCCACCTCTCCAGCCTCTACATGAATATCTTGAGAATGAACAGGTGGGTCAAATTTGTTGGATTTTTTTTAGACTACAACAGAGTGAAAATACAAGATTTCTTTTCCTGGAGGCAATATTTTTAAGGCTTTTAAAAACTGCACACTAACCACCCACACATCACATGTCAATACCTGAAATGAATCTCAGCTAAAAGCTGGCTAAATTGTTCTTAGCACAATAGGCCAACAGCTCTAGAATCACTAAATCAATCAAGCAAATAATATTAATTTAATGTGCTCCATAATTATATCTTTACTTGATATATAATTACATAGCATTAGGCAAACACATAATTACAATTTTTTAAAGAAACATGTTCTCTGTCTAAAGGAGGAAAAACATTAAGACAGAAACACCTCCCCTCCAAATTAGGAATTTGATCGGTGCCAGTTTTTTCTGTGATTCTCTAGGTCACACTTAATGCAATAAGTATGATCCTAAACTGCGTGACATTTCATTACACCGTCTTCAGTCTCCCTGAACACTCCTGGAGTCGCTGAGCATCAGAGAATACCACGCCAGTTACAGGCCCACCATGATACTAGAAGAAGAGGCCAAGGCAGCTGAAGGGCTGGAGCTAGGTGACACCCATCTTGAGCTAAATGGTGCACTAAGCACAAGAGCCAAGAGTGAAGCGGAGCGACAGACTGGCTCGCCCTATCTGGTGTTTCCTGATTAGTTCATCATTTTTGGAAGACAGGAGTATTTCAGTCACCAATCGGGAAATTCTACTATTGCCAATGTCAATCTTGGTCACCACTTATGGGGTACTTACTCCAGGCACTCCTCATCAAATTTATTTCTTACAGTAAGCACATGGTAAAAGACTGTGCAGGTTGGGGATGGTGTTCAGTTGGTAGAATGTATGATTTCCATACATGAGGCCCTAGGTTTGATCCCCAACACTATAAAGAGAAGAAAAGGAAGGAGGAGGAAATGGGTGGATGGAGGGAGGGGGGAAGGAAGGGGGTACAGGCAAAACCACGAGCACCCATTTAAAGGGGTATCAAGGATTTAACAGGATACACTCAGGGGTACACAACAAGGTAAACAGTCGCCATGATCTTTCGTTTTGCTTGGGGGTGAATGGAACCAGCTGCCCCATCTCTGACCACCACAGGAGAGAGTGAACAACTGTCC
The DNA here is from genome assembly GCA_001685075.1 of Bramus lutescens. Taxonomy (NCBI): domain Eukaryota; kingdom Metazoa; phylum Chordata; class Mammalia; order Rodentia; family Cricetidae; genus Bramus; species Bramus lutescens. Next base: position 130,690 of record LOEQ01005325.1, read on the forward strand.
CTTCCTTCCCTTTTAAGAGGTCATGTCTGCAGACAAGAAGCACCACCTCACCTCTCTCAGGCCAGACAGCCCAAGGTGATGGGCAGAGCAAATACCCACTACAGGAGGGTACTTGTGAGATGGGTGCTGTTATTGTCATAATTACCTTTTTACAGGGGATGGTTTCGAGACAGGGTTTCTCTCTGTAGCCCTGGCTGTCCTGGAACTATCTCTGGAACTAGAGAGGCTGGCCTCGAACTCACAGAGATCTACTTGACTCTGCCACCCAAATGCTAGGATTAAAGGCAAGCACTACAACACTTGGCTATTGTAATCATTTTATACATAAAAGAACTGAGTCCAAGTCGCCGTGGAAGGTCTTGTTCAGTAAAATGAACAACTGAGACATGAGCCTAAGGTAATTTTTAAAGCTTATAATTTGTGTATAATATAGGATTTCATCCCAATAAATATAATAAATTCCACTGTGACACTCTGCCTATAGTTATTAGCAGTAGCTTCATAATGCATTTTTAAGGTGGTAGCTGCCCTTTCCCTAAGGGGAGACATTCAGTTCACGGAAGGTCATGTGACTGCACTTTGTGAGCCTCTGGCCCCCAGTCCAAAGATCTGTTTCCACCTTCCTGTTTCCTGTTCAGACACTAATGTATGCTGTCAAAGAGAGAAAGTGGTAAGTTCTCTCCGCAGCAGGGACATCTTCAGTGGACTCTAGAAGGAAGGAGGGAACACCCTGACTTGCAGTCAAGGGCCCTGTAAAAATCCAAGATATTAACACATCTTCCAAAAATTGAACTGTTTCCAAAGGCAAAAATAAATCCTACAGGATTTGGAAATAACACACATGAATAAAGAATATAAAAGAACCAACTGGTTTCCGTTTGGTGACTGGTTTTCTACACTACTAACAGGACCATCTAACTACTAACTATTACTAACCACTAACCCGGTACCGTCCTTCATAGATGGACAGAGAAGGGTGAGCCTGGGCAGCACTGAATGGCATTCTCATAGCTTCAGAACACTGGGCAAGGTTAGACCTGATCTCTATTCATCCAGATTTTGAGTTTTTCCAACAGTATTGGCAAGAAATGAGTGATGCAAAGATTCTTGATATTAAAGGGCCTAGCTACAAACCTGCACAGAAACCCAGACACACACACACACACACACACACACACACACACACACATGCTGAAAGAGAGAGAGGGGGAGGGGAGAGAGGAGAGAGGGATGAGAAGAAGGGAGAGAGAGGAGGGATGGGTACAGTGGTAACAATGGGGATAATAAAGAGGGTTTAGATCTAGATAGTGGTGATGGTTATACAATACTGCTGAGGGCAATTAGTGAAGCTGGATCGCACACTTCAAGTGGTTAAAATGGCATCAGTGCTATATACATTTTTCCCATAATGTTTTTAAAGTACAAGCACCTGGTTGAAGGTCTCTACAGCCCACCAACTGATCTAAAGATACAGTGTTTCTATTAGTGTTTGTCATTCAGGTTAGGAATATTTGTCTTAGGGCTAGAATTGGCTCAACATAACAGCATATACTGCTCTTCCAAGTGACTCGGGTTCTGTTCCCAGCACATACTTTGGGCAGCTCACAGCCATATGGAACTCCAGTTCCAGGGGATCCGATGCCATCTTTTGGCTTCTACAGGCACCTATGCACATGGTATATAAAAAAACCACATAGGTGTATAAATAAAAGTAACAAAATAAATAATTTTAAAGAAGAGTATTTGCCTTAGCCAGTTCATCTTATGCTTCCTCAAATGTCATCAATAGCATTGATACTTTTAATCCCCAAGAGTAGATATTTTCTATAAATAATAATAATAAATTATACCTACTTGGCAATCCTGAATGGGCATTCTCGTACTTTGATTTCAATACAAGTTTATTTGCCAATATTAGTTTTGAGTAAGCTCCTTTACTAACTTGAGACAACAAAATTCCTTTCTTATGTAGCTACATCCTGCCACATCTGCAAATACTATAAAAACTGTTATGTGATTTTCTCATATGAATTCCGCCACTTTATAATGCTTAAAACCATGGATATTTATCAAACCACAGGGAAAAAAATAACCCTCAGAAAAGATCATTTTTTTCCTGTCTGTGAGTAACATCAGTCCTGCAGTATGTCATTTCTGATGATCCTTTATGGAAAAATATACCTACGTTTATTAAAATGAGGTTAAGGAGCAGACCTAGCCCTTCACTAAACTGGAAACAGGAGGGCATGGCTCTAGTCCTCACTGCCTGGAGGATAGGAACAACGAAGTCAGATTATCTAAGCATGTGACAATGAGCTGCCAATCAACTCATAGAGTCAGTGGTCGGAGAGATAGGCAATGACTTTGGAAAGAGATGAACCAAAAAGGTAGGGCTGAGGGGAAAATGTAGATTTGGGGACCATCTTCCTGTAACTAAGGACTGAGAGATGCAGGCCAGCAGGTCCAGTTCCCTTCTGACCAACTCTGCTGGGACTCTAGGAAGGTTAATAGATGCTGTGCCATCCACGGTGTGGGAACGGAGTGCAAAAGCCCAGGGTATGTGACCTCTCCCCTTAGTGAAGAAAGACCAGGAAAGAAAAGGATGGGGGACCTGTAGCTCAGGCAGCTTTTAGGGAGAAGGCATAGTACATGCAAAAGTACTGTGTGCGAGTGCATTGTCAGTGTGTGAGAGTGTGTGTGTGTGTGTGAGTGTGTATGTGTGTATACATCATTTGTGCATCCCTGAGTGGCACACAGACTCTAGTAATGAAGGGCAGTGAATGACGAAGTGCAAGGCCCTCGTGACAAGCCTTCGAAGACACATTCTACCAAGAGAAACAACATCACTTCTTCCACATCTGCTGTGTGTCCCACTCGCGGGACCGGCTGCACGCCTGCCTCCCAGCACTGAGCATCTCCACAGGCTCCACAGTTATTTACATTCACCTTTAGAATGCCCTGCATTCTCTTTGCAACCAGGCTTAAGTGCTTTGACAGCAAGAACCAAATATTTCTATTATAGCTCCAATGTTTAAGAATTCTTGGCACATCTGTTATTTTAGGAAACATTTATTAGCCATGCTGGGGGCTGTTCTGTAGTTCAAATTAAATAAACAAGGTCCTGCTCTCTTAGGGCAAGTGAAAGCAACCCAATGTTCAGTATGTAATCCCTGCTCCCTTTTGCCAGTTAAGACCAGTAGCAAGAGCTTGAGCTACACTATTAGGTGCCTTTCTTTATAAATACCTTTATAGGGCTCAGCAGGGAAAGTGATTGTCGTGCAAGAATGAGAACATCTACAACCCTAGCACTGAGGAGAGGGCATGACAGGTCTCAAGAGCTCACTGGCCAGCCAGTCTAGCTGAGACCACAAGTTCTGGGTCCAGTGAAAGACCATGTCTCAAGAACTAAGGGGGAGAATCAATTAGAGAAGATGTCCTCATGTCAGCCTCTGGTTTCCATGTGTTCCTGCACACACACACACACACACACACACACACACTACCAGAGTGAGGAGGGAGCTTTGGAAAAAAAGATACTCCAGCATATCTCCACATATATAAATGGCTCTGGGCCAATTTTACAAATTTACTTATTTCAGTAGAAAACCGAGGCTGTCACAAATAAATCAAAAGCAAATGAAATTTCTATGAAATACTGTTCAGAATATTTCATTGTCCTTCAGTTATGAAAATAATGGCATTCACTTAGTCTCCAAATGAGAAAAAAAAACTCAGCCTCAAATATTTTAAGCGTAGTGCTGCATACTTGTAATCCTAGCACCCGAGAGCTAAAGAAGGAAGATCGAAAATTCAAGACCAGTCTGGGCTATGTAGCAAGAACCTGCCTCAATAAACAAAAAAGGCAGTTGTGTTCCATTAGAATATCAGGGTTCATCAATGTTTTAAGTTCACTTGCTTAGAATTCTATAATAGAGGAAATAGCAATAGGAAGGTTAGTTTATTGTGATAGATTTTAAAGAATTGCATGCAAAACTCTTATCACAGAGTGGCAATTTCAATCCAACCACTTCGAAATGGTTTTTTATTTGTTTATCTGTCTGTTTCTGCTTGCCTGCATGCCTGTCTGTCTGACTGTCTGAGATAAGGTCTTGCTATTTATTTATCCCATGCTATCCTTGAATTTGATGTGTAGCCCAGGTTAGCCATGAATTTGTTCTCCTCCTGCCTCTGCCTCCAGAATGCTCAGATTACAGGTCAAACCAGCTTCAAATCAGCCTTGTGAGGGCTTCTCAAAGAGGGATCCCTGCAGCAAGTGTAGGAGAAAAGTCCCAGAAGTAGATAGAAACGCAGACTCCTTGCCCCACCCCCATCTGCCTGAAGCAGAAGCCCTCTGAGCGGTTCTGATGCACACTGAGTTTCAAGAGTGTTCTAAGATCAAGTCGAAAAGATCCTTAGCAAAACTTTCCTGTCATGTCGATTGTTAGGGCAGAAGGGGATTTGGGAGAGCCCATGCAGCAAGGCTTTTGTGTGTTGGACAGATGTGGAAGCTAAACCCAGAGATTGTCAAGAGTGACCAGAACCTTAAGCAAAAACGTGCTCTAGCATAAAAGTGAGGGTCCATTGCCTTTGCATACCCGAAATCACAGTTCACTCTCTTTTTTAACATTTATTCGTTTACTTTGTGCCTTGGCACATGTGTAGAAGTCAGAAGACAACTTGTGAAAGTCAGTTCCCTTTGTCTGTGAGTCCCAGGTATTGCGTGAAGGTCATCAAGTTTGGCAGCTGACAAGCATCTTTACCCACTCACCAGTCCTAACCTTCTACTTCCTAAATGTCCATGCAAAAAAAGTCACTCCTATTTTTAACAGATCCAGATGAAGTTATGGAACTAACCCTATCTAAAGGATAAGCCACAAATATTTGAAGATAAGAGAAACAGGCAAGCAGGCAGGCAGATAGACAGACAGAGAGCAGCAAAGCCTTATTTCAGTAAATCAATCAAGAACTCAGAAGCCAAAAGTATCAGGCATGATATCAGATTTAAACCTAAGCAGGCTCCCACAGTGCCCTGCCTAGTTAGAAACTGAGAATATTACTTTACCTTGCTCAAAATACTTTTTTTAAAGGCTAATTAAAATTTAAAAGATAATCTAGCTTTTCCAGTGTCAGCTGGCAGCCCAGGCTGATGATTAAAACCAGAAGCAGAAAGCCACTTGCTAGCTCATGGTTTGGGGAAAGACCTCTCATCTCGGGCCTTTTTATAATACCAGAGATAGAAACAACAGGATCTCAGCAAGTTCAACACCCCCAACCATACAAGTAGTGATACTACAGTGTCCTCAAGAACCCTTCCCAAGGGTGAAAATTCCTTACCCGACTATGAAACTTGGCAGTTCGGTATGACTTGGGTGATAGGTTGTATACTGTGTAATGGTCAAGATGTCTGGAATCCAAAAAGCTCCGGATGTCATCCACCTGATTCCTGAATCCTATGTCAACGTTGTCCAGAGGAAAGGACATCACTAGGAGAGGTCACACACAGCAGGAACAGGTTCAAACAATCTGCTGCCGGGGGGAACGGCACTGAAGAGCAGCTGATAAACACGAGACACTTACCGATAATTCTGGAGGTGACGTAAGTGAAGTCTAGGTCTCCCTTGGTGTAGCTAAAAGTAAGACAGGAAGGGGCACTCATTAGAGCAACCTAACGTGACAATTTCTCCATTTAAACATCATGAACTGGAGCACTTGAGTCCGGTGGGCATATTTTTAACTCTCTGCAATCTCTTCCCTCTACCAAGGAGGCATCATTGAGAGAAGGCAGCCCACATCCTCCGGCTGCACCACTTGTGCTTGCTGCCATCCTACGCATGTTCCTTGATGCACGGGGTCAATCTGAGAATAAAACTGTTCTGTCTTCCCTAAAGCCCACAGTCCCAAAGTGTCTGACCCTCTGGAACTCTCTTTCCAAACTGTGAACTGCTAAGGGGAGAGAAAGAAGAAGCTGAAAAAAAAAATGTCCTCTTCTCTCCTACCAACGTCTTAGATAAACAACAGAAGAAACAGGAAAGTTTGCCTTTGAAACAAGATTAAAATGCCAATCAATATATTGGATTTGGCATTTGATTTCCGATTCAAAACTGCATATTGTAACCAAAAATAAGTGAATAAATTTTTAATTATTAAGAATATAAAAACTACTATATTATTTATATAAGAATTTTTATATAGGGGAAGAGAAATTAACTTCCTATGCTAAGTAAATGTTGAGGGACTAGCAGGCTACTAAAGTTCTGCTTCAGTTCCCATCCACAGACTGCTATGCATGACCTGATCTAATCCCCAAGCCACTCAAAGACAAATCCTATCAGAGAATTCATTACCTTGCCTTACACCACATCATTTTTAAACACAGATATAGTATTAGAACCCCCAACATTTGTAAAGCTAAAGACGATGACCATCCCATGCCAGCATACCAATGAGCTGAGTCCCACAGACTGTGCTTGTAGCCTCAAAGGGACTTAGCATTATGGTTCCAGTGGCATTTCCCTGTTGGTCAGCGTTGGCGATTATGTCACCAGTTTGACACTATGTGAGTCCAGTAAGCAATTGGCACGCAGCCAGATCCCTTGGGGAGCCCAGGTGCCACCAGCCTCACCTGCTAACAGACTGGATGACTCGAGAGGATGTGTCTTTGAGGGTGTCCTTCAAGTTGTCCTTCAGATTACTGAAGAGCCTCCCGGCACCACCTTTTACCATGTCAAAAAGGCCTCCCCCATAGCTGGGCTCCATGTCTGGAGAAGAGGCACCTGAAAAGGAGAAGCAGAACGTTAGCTTAAGACAACACTGAACCCAGCCTCTCCTCATCCTATAATACATACATCATCTCTAAGAGGCTGGAACTGTTCCAGCAATTATGTATGCCTCTCAGGATTTCCGAGTTTTAGCAATGCTGCTGGGCCCCAGAGAATACAAGCCAAGTTGTCATACATGGAGTCTTAGGAACAGGGACCTCCAGAGTTGCACTGCCCAATACCATTGCTGCTATCTGTAGGTATCAATTGAACACTTTGAAAGACAACTGGCCACGCTGAGTTGTTCTACAAAAATACACAGCAAATTCCAAAAACTAGGCACAAAAAATAATAAAGCACCTCAATATTTTTACACTGATTACATTTGGAAATAATTCCATTTTAGAAATATTTAAATAAATATCTAATTTTGCCCGTCTCTTTTTAATGTGAATAATAATGTTGTGGGACAATGCTCTTGCACCCTGTAAAGATTTGTCACTCATGTTAGTTTAATAAAATGCTGATTGGCCAGTAGCCAGGCAAGAAATACCAGCAAGGCAACCAGACTAGGAGAATTCTGGGAAGAGGAAGGGCAGAGAGTCAGTCACCACCCAGATGCAGAGGAAGCAAGATGAGAATGCCTTACTGAGAAAAGGTACCAAGCCATGTGGCTAAACATAGATAAGAATTATGGGTTAATTTAAATTGTAAGAGCTAGTTAGTAATAAGCCTGAGCAATAGGTCAGCCAGTTTATAGTTAATATAAGCCCCTTTGTGTTTCTTTGGAACTGAACAGCTGTGGGACCAGGTGGAACAGAAACTTCCATGTACATACTAAAATTATATTTTAGTATATTTCATTTCATTTCATCTTATTTTTTGAAACAAAGTGTTGTCATATAGAGCAGACTAGCCTCCAGCTTGCTACCTCCCCACCTTAACCTCCTAAAGCTGGGTTACAGGTGTTCACCATCATACTTGGTTTGGAAAAGTTGAAAAATTTAAAGTATCTACATAGCCTGTATTATATTCTGTTGTTTGGGGCTGACACAGAGAGACACAGGAGGAAAAAAGCATGTATCTTAGGTTGGTTCTTCCGGGGCCTGTTCTGGCCTTCAGTGGACCTGACTGCTAGATCCCTCGCAGCAACAGATCCTTCCGTCATGGCTGAGAACTACATAGTGGTCACTGCTGTGACTTATCAGACACTTCAGTGTCTCTTTCCTAGTGACTACAGGAAATTGTACCCCCGTGACTAGCTCCTGTCAGCGCTACTGATGTCTGGGTCAAGTAATTCTTTTTTGAGGTACCACCTGTACCGCCGGGTGCTTAGTGGAATCCCTTGCCATCGTAGAGTCTAGGACTATCTAGAGATCCAGGAATCCTCTGGGGACTTGGAACCTAGCCTCTGCCAATGCAAGGAAGATGATTTTGTTTTATCTTTTGTACTGAACTCTGATACAACGAGGTAATTTTCTTTGTGTTTTCTAGTCAGAAAGTTTCTGTTTTTAATTTCAAGTACCTACTATACTTCTAGAAGCTACTGGCATGTGTCTATAAATCCGTGTCTACTGCCACTTTCCATTCTTGATCACGAAAGCTATGGATGCCTGAGGCATCATTAAGCATCTATTTCCAAGTGGAGCTCTATCAGAAATGGCAGAGAACAGTGCATGCTGGGGAATACGGAAATGGACACGTGAACAAATGACAGCCGTGTCCTCCACTTCCCAAGCTTTTTCATCAGCACTGAACCTTTCATGGTGGTACAGCCCCTCACGGATGGAAACTGTTTATTATTCCTACTGAGAAGCAGTGAGGCAGGGTCTCAATCCAGGGCAGACCAGGAATTCACAGCGTTCATCCTGCCTCACATGTTAGGATTATAGGCACAAGCCCATGGCTGGCCTATTACACGGATGTTTACACTAGGAGAGCTGGAGTCTGCAAGAAGAAGGCAGCTCATTAACAGCCTCAGTTAACTAGAAGAGCCAGCCATTCACTCCCATGTGTGCAGCTCTAAAGTCTAAATGAGAACCAGTCACATCCCACTATGCCCCAGGCCCATACCAATCCATGATTCTGCCAGCTGTGGTTAAGATGGTCCGTGTGTGTGAGAGAGAGAGAGAGAGAGAGA
>LOEQ01005325.1:139615-151886 GCA_001685075.1 Bramus lutescens
GAGAGAGAGAGAGAGAGAGAGAGAGAGAGACTCTCCTCCCAGACAAGAAATAATCATTTTGGGGAGTTCAGTTTCTCCTAATCCCAAAGGATCATCCCAGCTGAGTTTGTGGATTGTTTAGATTCTCTCTTGGAGGGTCTGGGAAGAGAGCCTCACCTAAGTACTCAGCCTCCTACCTGTTACAGCACCTTTGCCTGGGGTATGGAAGAGAGTATAGAAGCAGGGAAGACTAGGGGAAGAGGCTCCATCTATACAACCAGAGAGAAGCTCTCATCCCTGATGAGTAAAGGCTTTCCAGGCGTGCCTGCTGGGGGACTCACAACCCTCACCTATACACTGTAAGGAAGCTCAATAAACTCCTTGGTTCTCTGGAGTGAACTTTGGAGGAATCATGCTTCAGTTTGTTACTGGGGCCTCAGGAGGGGAGGATGGGTGTTGCTTATGTCCCCCTGAGAAGGAATTTTAGCAACTCTGCCTTGTATCCAGACCCACTAACTGTTCCTTGATCTTCTCACCCTCCTACTGTGTGCATTTCACCTGGCAGGTCAGTGACGATGGCACTATTAGGAGGTGTGCCTTGTTGAGGTCTCTTTTGCTTGCGCTTCCCTCAATGTAACTGTCAGTCAACTTCCTGTTGCCTCTGAGTCAAGATGTAGGACTCTCGGCTCCATCACCACATCTGCCCGGCATGCCACCAAGCTCCCTGCCATGATGATAATGTACTGAACCTCAGAAACTGTAAGCAAGCCCCCTCAGTTAAAGGTTTCCATCTATATATAGTTGCTGCGGTCATGGTGTCTTTTCCCAGCAATTAAAACCCAAACTAAGACACCAGCCAAACTGAAGCATTGTGTAGGCAGCCTGAGCGCTGTGACCCCTCTGCCCCGCAGCTGGAGCACAATGCTGGAGCCTGGTCTAACTCAGTGAAGATTAGTGCTACAAGCATAAGAAGGCTCTCTTGTGTTCTGCTTCCTATTGTGGTAGTTCATTTTCTATTGCTGTGATAAAAACCACGATGACCAAGGCAACTGATAGAAGGAATGGTTTATCTGGGCTTATAGTTCCAAAGGGTGAAAGTCCACCATGGTGAGACATCAGGCAGCAAGCAGTAGGTGTGTCGGCTGGAGAAGCATCTGAGAGCTTATACCTCAAATTGAAAATAGGAAATAGGGAGAGCTAACTACAAACAGCAATAGTGGTTGGACACCTCAAAGCCTACCCACAGTGACACACTTCCTTCGGCAAGGCCACACCTCCCAATCGTTCACAGAAAGTCAATAACTGAAGGTCAACTATTCAACCATCTGAGACCTAGGGGGAACATCTCATGCAAACCACTTCACCTGTGAAAGAGGGCAGATTATCTCCCTTTAAGAACACCGTGTATAAAAAGTGGTATCCTGTTTTCATGTTAAATATATTGAGACTAGAAAAGCATAAAATGCCCCCCCATTTATGCTCCCAAGTGCTCTGTCTAAACCCTCCTTATATACCACATCTCAGCAGGAACATCAAGTTGATTATCTAGACATCTTGCTGAATCTCAGCTTCATGCTGGAACAGAACACGGAGGCACAGGCCTATTAAAAGATGTGACTGCCTTTGATCATCTAAAACTAACCCTCGCTCTGCTCATTAAAAATGCTACAGGAGCCAGGGTGACTCTCCAGAGCCATTTATAACACCCATGACACAAAAGGAGAAGGGGGGGCACAGTGTGATTTTGCCCTAATGGCTCATTTTACGTGGGTGTGCCAGCTTTTCTTGGTGAGCTACACTAGGTATCAAAAGTAAAGATTCTGCAAAAGGTATTCTTGCCTCAGCTAGTGGAAAGAAAGAGAGAGAGTTTCAAAATCTTACAGAGCAATAGTCATACTCTGGCCGGACTGAATTCTGGCCTGTGAGCCAAATCCAGTCACTTGTCTGTCTTTATATACTCTGTGAGATTTCAATGACTTTCCTGTGTTTTAACTGTTGAGGAGGGGATATCAAAAGACACTTGAGTTCATACTACATGCTAATTACATAAAGGCTGACTTCCAATGTCTCGAAGTAAATAAAATGTTACTGAAACACAGGACAGCAGTGGGGTAGCACTTGCCTGGAATGCGCAGGAAACAAAAGCAGAACGAGTCTTTTGTGTTTGTGTCTGGTCTGTGGCTGCTTCTGTGCAGCTAGGGTAGAGCTGAACAGCTGTGACACCTGATGGCCCCAGAGCCTAAGTATTTACCAGCTGGGCCTTTAAGGGAGATTTCCCAACCTCTGCACTAGATTGTCCACCTTAAATGCTACCTGTAGGAACAGTGCTGACCAGAGTCTTTGGGGATCCAAGGATCTAAGAGGGTATCAAGGTCGGGACTGAAAGTGTGTGAGAGCACCATAGAATGAGAAAAGTCTCTGTCTGTGCTTCAGGATCCAAGCAGATTCTTCTGGCATTTTGTCATTTTAGAACCTAACCCCCAGAAGGCAAATATCAGAACCATACCCTGCCTCCCCACTAACCAGCCCCGTGTAATTCCATCCCCCCAAAAAAAAGTCAGAAATGAGTTTTCTTGGGGATTGTTAGCATTTCGAAGAGCATCATATCCCTCCCGTTATGAGACCAGCACACGGGCTGCCCGACTCGTTCTCCTAATGCTGCTGACTGCCGTGAGCGAATCTGTCTCCCCACTGAACTGCTTACTGTCTGGTCCCTTGTTGGCATCCCCTTTTCAAGGAGGATTGGAGGCAATTCACAAGTCATTGGAAAGATGTCCAGGTGGGCCTAACTGCCTCACCGTGTGAGAAAGGTAGCAAGGATAGGACAGGCTGCTCTTTTTTTTATTTATTTTTTNTTGGAAGAGCAAGCAATGCTCTTAACCACTGAGCCATCTCTCCAGCCCCCCAGGCTGCTCTTAATAGGCATCTTATCCACCTGTGATACCTGAGTCGAGACACTGAAAAGCGCTGAGGAAAGAGATGGAAAATATAGCAAGGACATCACAGCCCAATGTGAACACTGTCATCCTACACATGCTTCCATGGCTTGCACAGTGCGTCTGTCAAGGGCGCCCTGGACTACAGGCAGTCTCATTTGGTGATTCTAAGAAGGCACACTCTCCCTCCCTTTTGATACTGTATCTCGCAAAGACTCGGTGAATAATAAATAAATAAATAAAAAGAAAACCTACAGGGGTAAATCTCATTCAATTCACCACAGGGTGTCAGGTGCATACCTAGTGCCATGGTGGTCAACAGAGAACATTAGATCCCCAGAACTGTAGTTACAGATGGTTGTGAGCCATCATGTGGGTGCTGGGACTCAAACCCAGGTCCTCTGGAAGAAGAATCAATGATCTTAATTGCTGATGCATTTCTCTAGTCCCAAAGGATGTATTTTTAATGACAAAGGAATTGGTTGAGTATTCCCAACAATGTTGTGTAGTAATTGTAATTAGCTCACACATATATGTATATATTTATAATTATAATTACACACATAATTAACAAGTAAATTGCCTTGTAGAAGAATATAGATACTTATGAGTAAGGACAAAATGAAAATGAAAATATAAACATTGCATGCACGTACTTATAAGAAAAACTTGACAAGTAGAGAAAGAATTCGGAAGTGTTATATATTTTGGTGTTTTTGAGACAGGATGTTCATGTAATCCAGGAAGTCCTTGGGCTCTATGTATAGCTGAAGATGACTTTGAACTCCTTCCTGAATGTTCCACCTCTCCAGTGCTGAGATTAGAGTCATGCACCACTACAGTTAGCTCAGAAACTACGATTAATATCAAAGAATAACTACACTAACACAAGCTTATGGGATGCCCCCTATGTACCGGACACTGATCCAAATGCCTGGTGCACAGTGATGTTTAATCTTCAAAGACAATTCCACTGCTCTTCCCATTCACGTGGGAAGATGAAGATTCACAGGCTCACCAGGAACTCACTCAAGCTACCACGGTAGATGCTGGGGTGTGGAGGCAGTCAGGTTGTTCCAGAGCCCAGGCTTTTATCCACTACATTCCCAAATGAGCTATAGCAATGACAAGTGATTTTTTTCGTTTTTCAATATGACTTCATTTTCTAGATTTCCTACACCTTACAGCTTCACAGCTAAAAACACATATAAAATAAGGACAACAGCCAGGTGCTCACTACTACTGTTCAGTACGTGATCACTGAACAGCTGTGGCGCCCTCTCTCCTACACATAACAGTTCCAACACAAAAGCTTCTTGATGGCCTTTGAGAAGCAGCCATGTGCGTCAGCATCGGCACATCAGGGGCCATCAGCCTTCCTCAGTGGGCCCTCTATGCCTACACAAAGACACCTCCACAGAGTCTTCTGTCTCTCTTCTTTCCAGAAAGCCTCTATCCCTGGTCCTAATAACTGACTGCTACCATTCGGAGCCAGCCCGCTTAAAGTAAGTCTAAGAAAACCAACTTTGCTAACAGGTCATGTTCACATTCTTCTCTGCCAAAGGGCGTTTTCCTTTGTCTGTTTGTTTCTTAAGGGTCACCATGTTACACTTGTTGCCTGGCATCTACAAAGTTCATGGGTGTAGGAGTGAAATCTAGGCCTCAAAAGGCCTTGGCATGCACTGCCAGCTCCTGCCCCAAGAACAAGACATGCCTTTGCCCAGAACTTGGCCAAGGGCAAAGAAAGCGATTACCACGAAATGCTTCCTTATCCCAAGATAACGGATTTTCAGCCCTTGATTTTCCATCAATTAAACAAATAGATTATGCAGGCATAGTAACTAGCTTCCTTATTAAAGAGTCCACTGCCTTGGCTTCCAGAATCATCTTTGCCCATTTAGACTACTCCAGGGAATGTTCGAGGAGAGAAGATGGACTCTAGGGAAAGATGTCTTAGATATGAGGGTTGGATTTCCTACTTAAAACCTACATAAGCTTGAGCATATCCTTATATTCCTCTGTGACACCTTCTCCGCTTAAAATGGAGCCAATTAGAAACAAAAACTTTCCCGCGTGCCTCATGGTATCAACAGGATCAAAGGAGACCATATATGAAGATGCTTTTTTAGGTAATAAGGCCTTTTTTTAAATGAGCAGGAGCTTTCATTTACAGCCTTGGAAATTCATCTCTCATAGTCAATGATTCCAGGGATGGCCCACAACACATGCCAGCGAGTGCTGGTATCCAAATGCACGAGATAAAAGTTTAAACACACAGAAAAAATAAATAAAATTAAGCAAAAAGTAGTCAGCACTCTATGCCCAACAAGAAGGCAGGGTCTAAATAAAGCTGGTGGTGTTTAAATGCAGACTGCTTATTAGAATGGCTTTGGATCCTGCGTCTGCTCCGAGAAGGGCCCGCAGCCTGCAGCAGCTGTCCACCAGTCTCCTGGTCAGCAGGAGGGAAGCGCCCACAGAATACACGCAGCTGTGGGAGGACCGAGAGAACTAAAGGTCCGCCACACTCTTAGCATACGCCTGGCAGATTGGGAACACTTAGTAAATGACAGGGAGCAGGGGCTGTAGAGAAAGCCATGACCGATGCAGCCTGTATCACAAAGGACCACATTGTTCTGATTCATAGCTGGCCCAGCCAGACTGAAGAGGGATAGAGTAAGCGAGGGATTCCTTTCCAGACCTTCTAGATGTCCTGTGTAAAGGTTTCGCTGTGGGGATGCAGAACTCTCAGTATCTCTGAGGCTCGGGTCTCCAACTTGTACAGCTCTGGATGTGGGAAACTATGACAAGCTATTGGCAGAACCATTATTAAGGTGCACACGGATTTAAGGTCTATTTTTTAGTACTAAGGGATTTCTGGGCTATGTGGTCCACAGTGTGAGCTATTACATCACATTGCTCAACAGCAGCCCTGACAGGTCCGGTGGCTGCTCGACAGACCCAGAGGACAGAAGCGGAGCTTGTGGTACCTTGAGCTCAGGGCGGCAAGGGCCCAGAGCACAGGTGCTGATTCAGGTTTTGTGGATTCAGGCTGTGCAGAAAGCGTGTGTGAACAAGTACCTGATGGTTCCTGTAAGTCAGCAGAAGCCAGCCTTCCTTGGGCTGGAAATCAGTTCAATGAGAGACTTGCTACCAGGATCTGCTTCTGTTCTGTTTATCAACCGTGCCTCAAAACAGAGATAATTCAGCTGACAAAGAGATCAGTCTTGAAATTTTCCAAAATGCAACAGGAAAATATTGGAAGTTAGTGATAAACAATTCATGTTACATCACCTGACAAGTAGTTACAATGTGTATGTGTTTATTTTTTTGGTTTTTTTTTTTTTACAGACTGAAAGGGCCTTACTTTTAATGCATATGTTGAATCAACTGTTAAATATATCACTACAGATACCGTAATATCCACAAATACACTATTTCTACTCTTAGTTGCAGGTTGCTGGCTAAAACTGCTCTGAATTACAGGTCTGTGTCCTCAGCTGGCTCTTTCTTTCCCCAATCTTCACGGCCATGGGGAGATTATAAATTTAAGAATATATAAGTATGGGGATGGATTACATGCTTCCCAAAGTTCCCACCAGCTCTGGAACCCTTTGACGGCATCATTATCATGACAGAAAGGCTTCCCACTAAGCAAGTGTTTTAATCTAGACACTCTATTTGGTAGTTTCCCCAAAATTAAACCCTCAAGCTATGCAGGGGGGCAGGTGAGCATCTGTCACAGGCAGCTTCAGTTGTCGCTTGACACACCTGGGAAGAGGGAACCTCAGCTGAGGGATTGCCTTCATTGGAGTAGCCTGTGGGCAATTCTGCGGCATTGTCCTGAGTGCTAATTGATACAGAAGGGCTTAGTTTAGCATTTCCAGGAATGCAGGCCTGGGCCACTGAATGTGAACCTGGAGCAAACCAGCCCCTTCCACAGCCTCTGCCTCCAGGTTCTGTCCTAGAGTTCCTTCCCTGGCCCACACTGATGGACTGTAACTTGAAAAATAAAATAAACCCTTTCTTCCTCACATTACTTTACCACAACAGAAAGAAAATAGCATCCCACTAGGAAAAGCTGGGCTTTGGTTAAGTTTAGAAACGATGACAACGGCCCTACACCTCATCTGGATAACACAGTAGAACTGGTCATGATGGTCCAAGGGTGAGAGAGCTGACCCTGAGGGCATGAAAGCAGGTGAACTGGCCCCACCTCTTGCTCATTGTGGCAAGGGGCAAATTAGTCAGGCAATGCTGGAGAGCTCACTTTGGTGGTAAGGATGAAGAAAAGCTGACAGGATAGCAGCCCTGCAGCTACCCAGACACACAACCAGGGTTATGAGTTGGCCCCCTTCAACATCCACCACCCCATCTATGATCTGTTAGTTCTGCAGACCCAAAGCTACAGGACCTCCATGACACAGGGCAACAGGAGGATATCCAAGAGGAGTTCCAAAGAGGGTCCAGGATCAATAGGGTAGCAGAAACCAGAGGCCTCGAACCAGACCAAGAACACTTGCAAGTAAAGACACATAGATAAAACGAGTTTACTGCGTGACTCACTGTGTCACATGAAAGCTTCCGAAATAAGATTTTTCCTTTCCTTTTTGTTTTCTTTTTTTTTCTCTTAAATTTTATTTTATTGGGGGGGCACAGTTGAAGGGGCAGAGGGTGGATACAAAGGAATGGGAAATGAATGGGATCAAGACATGTGATGTAAAAGACACAAAGAACAAATAAAAAGAAAGTTTAAAAAAAAGAAAGAATTGATGACAAAATAAAATTGAACAAAGGATTGGCGGAGTCTGAGGCGTCGGTCATTATCCACCTTCCCATCCTGCCTTCTTTGGAGAGGGTCTTGGTCTCTCATGCCCCACATGCCATTTCCCCACGTTACTTTGCAACTCCGTCTCAGGACTCAGAGCAGACTGACTTGCCTTAGAATGACATCTCCACTGGCTCCAGGTCCGCGGTAACAGAGAGCCAGTTTCATATTTCTCTATCTCACAAAGGGCTTAGAGGACCCAGGACACAGAACTCAGTATGCATATGGGATACTAAAGTCTGATGAAAGGACCAGAAATTTTTTTAGCTTAAAATAGGTAAGGAAAACTAATTAAGAAACCATTACTAGCCATTCTTTCCCCCAAAGGGTCCACATATTAAAAAAAGTGAAAAGACAACTTTCAATCAGATGCAACTGAAGTTTAAAAAGATAGAATGATGTTTTGACAGAAAACTATCAACCAAGAATCTTATAGATTAATGTAATTTTAAAGCTAGGGTTTACATATTCTATTTGTCTTCCAGAGTCTGGCTTATTTTGTTGCTTATTATTATTTTTATTTCTATCCATTTTCCTGCTGATACCACAATCCCATTTTTCTTTATGGCTGAATAAAATTTCATTATGTAGATATATCATATTTTCTTTATCCAATCTCCTGATGATGGACTGATTCCATCTCCTGGCTATTCTCAACAATGTGACTCTCAACACAACTAGGTAGGTATCTCATACACACTGACTTAGAGAGCAAGAGTGGTATATCTGGGGCACATGGTAATTCTAGTTGTAGGTTTTAATAAACTTTCACATGTTCAAACCATAAGATCCAACTACATAACCCTACCTGGCATTTACAAAATATGGCAAAGAAAAAGAAGAAACCACCTTACCAAGTGCTTGCCTGTCCTAGGGCATAAGTTTTACACATTTCCAAAGTTCAAAACAACACATATTTCCTGGAGTCAGTCCAGGCTCGCTGAAATATCTGACGGTCACACTGCCCTACATGAAGTCACAGGCAGAGCAAGCCGCTGAAAAAGATTTTACTTCCACAGGTCACGTCCCTTTGCCAAACCTTTAACTGGAGCCTAGACTGGCAAGTTAAATAAGCATATCAATTGGCACAAAATGTCATTCTTTGTCCCATAATTCTCTGCCTGGCCATTTTCTGTCAAGAATGCACTGTGCGAAAACTAGGAGCTGAGGCCCAGGGCTTGAGGCAAGGCAGAGTGAATTGTCATGTATAGTCAGCCGTACTCCACTGAGCTCAGAGCAGGGATTGTGGATGTGTACAGTAAAGAATTCTGGTATTTGGGAGATGGGAGTGTAACTGGTTAAGCAAACCTCCACCTGTGTTAGTACAGACATGCACGTACACATGTGTGTGCACATGTAACCATGGAGTCGAGGGGAAGAAAAGAAAGGAGGTACAAGGCAGAGATGGAAACTTCAGGGTTGGTTTTGATTGGGTTTTTTTGTTCATTTTGCTTTGCTTTTTGAGACAGGATCTCACTATGTAGACCAGCTGGCCTAGAATTCACAGAGATCCTCCTGCCTCTGACTCCACATTGCTGGGATTAAAGACTTATGCCACCATGCCTGGCTAAACTCCAGGTTTTTGGAAAAAAAAAACAACTCTATTGGTATTTTAGAAACAATATATCCTTTCATTCTCAGTCCTGGGTTTTTATATACAAACGCAGACAAATATTTCAGGATCCTATAGGTATACACATAGAAGTAATAGTACACTGTCTTGAACCTGCCAATTTTCTTACTTAACAATGAAAGTTAGTGCCGAAAGTTATTAGTACTCAAGCATGATAGTGCATGCCTGTTCTCTGGAACTCAGGGAGATCACTACAAGAAGATTGAGAGTGCGACGCCATCTCATGAGACCAAGCTTGGGTGATGTCTCAGGGGTAAAGTGCTCGCCGCACCAGTGCAAGAACTTGAGCTAGGACCCCAGTACTGACATAAAGATGGGTGTGGCAGTGTACATCTGTAACCTACAGCAAAATGGGAGGTGGAGGCAGGAGAGATCGCAGAACTCATGGGCAAACTAGTCCTGGCACAAGCAAAAGGCAAGAACACGAAAAAATACCCTGTCTCAAAAGGAGAGGGAAGGTGGGGCCTGACACCTGAAGGTTGTCCTCTGATCTCCATAAATGCACCATACACAAATACACACAACCATTAGCTCTTTTCCTCTAATGTCTCTCACTGGGCTTCATCATAATCATTAGCTTATTCCAGGATGTTCTGCTCGCCAGATGCTCTAAATGTTACTATAGAAAGAACTAGAGAAGAGAGCTTTATCTAACAGAGGATACCCAAATGGTAACCTGTGTGGGGGTGGACTGGAAAGCTTTTTAGGCCGAGCCCAGGAAACAAGCCAAGGTGGAGAAAACATCGCACCAAGGTCGAGAGAACACGGCATCAAGGTGAGAGCCCTCATGTCAGAGCCATCACACCAGGGACCCTGCCAAGCTCCATCAGCACTGAAGAGCTGCGTTCTGGTCTGTCCTGAACAGATGCGGAAGCAGGGGGGCGGTTCCGCGACAGCAGCAAACCTTTGGCTTGGCTATCCACCAGCACTCCTGCTATTTATATCAGGGACCAAGAGGATGAAAAGGGCGTGCTAGAGAGGGTGACCTGACTTGGAAGTCAATCCTACGAGTGTGAGCGTTTTATCAAACTCACTGTGGAACTGCTTTGAGAGCTCAGAGCTCAGTCCTCACACTCACACGCCAATGGCAAAAATACAGGGACCAGCAGATTTCCAAAGAGCTGTTCATAGAGCAGGTTGCTATGGTTCTGGTGAGGGAATTTCCACAGGGACAGCACATCCTTTACTGTACATTTCAAAGCCAGAAACCCACCACAAGGCATCTAAAGGAAATTTCAAGGAAGGTTTTTTTTTTTTTAAGCATCTAACGCTCAGATAAATGTGGAAGCAGAACCCAGTAATAGTCTGTGGTAACTTGTACAATGCATAAAAATGTTCAAGTGGGCTCAGGGAGTCGCAGAAGCACACACCCACATGCTGACTAAACATGGAAGGTGAGATGTCAGAAGATGAATCTCGGGATGGAAAAACCCCACAACAAGCACTTGAAAGAAAATCTGCTACTTAACTATGAACAGAATTGGCCACAGAGCAGGTAAAGGCACCGGCCACCCAAGCCTGCCGACAGAGTCCCATCCTGGAAACCCACATGATAGAAGGTAAGAACTGGCTACTTCGAATTGTCCTGTCATGCGCTCCGTGACCTATGCATCCACACACATAAGTAAATGTAACTAAAACTTTTAAGATAACCGGCTACTGTTCCAGGTCACAGGTCTCAATGGCAGAGAAAACTACCATTATCTCGGCCCAACTGCGCGGATGCAGTTTATGGAGATAGTCTAATAAGTGTAACCTCTTCTCCTCTATACGGACATGCCATTCGCTGAGCAAATTCAGTCAGTGAGCAGGCTGATGGGCTTCTATGCTTAGCCAGCCTGAGTAGACAGCCAGGTCTAAACTCCTCCCAGCAGCCAATGACACACCCTCACCTGCGGGATCACGGAAGGGCGGTTCCTACTTCCTCTTCTGGCCCCTCCCATGCAGAAATTACACTCTGTGGGGCCACTTTTCCCAAAGACTCTCAGCTCCAATGACAACTCCCTGAGAACCAGGAAAAGAGAAAAGACATTTGCTGCAAGGATAGGGATGACTGAGAGGGCCTAGGCCAGGGGGCTTGGGAGTACGCGGCAGCTAGCTTGAGATGCTGAGGACATTGAGGAATCAAAAGTGAGAGCCTGTGTTGAATAAAAGGAAGAGAGAGAAAGAATGAAAGAGGGGGAGAGAATGAGGGAAAGGGGGAGAAAGAGATTTATAGAGAGGGAGAGGGGGAGAGAGGTTTTACACTGTGTGGATTTAAGTAGAGGAGCCACACACTCCAGAAACGGTCTGAAGGAGGAATCCTCCTGTGCTCCTCATCCTTCCAGCCCCACTACCAATCAAGAATGCCATCGCTTTCCCTGCTCTTACTGTCAGCTAGCTCAACTGGCTCTCTTCCTTGTTTAATTATGCTCGAATAACCCTGACAAGGCTGGCTGAGCCTCGCTGTAGATCATGACAGTGGAAATCCTAAAATAAAAGCAAGATTAACGACATGACCTCAATCTTGACATGATGGTCTATTAATTGGAAATCATCGCCGTAATTGAATTCCAGGCATAGCGTTGCCATCTGGATTAAATTTTCTGAAACCTATTTTTTTCACCCTTATCAAGATAACTGATATGTGCCAATGACAACCAAGCCAAGAACTTAGCTCTGCAGAGGGAGACAGGTAATTGATTACTTCTCTGGCATGCTAGTTACCCAGACAAAGTATCGGATCAGTCTGAAGTCACGCTTTGAAGGGGCCATCACCATCACTTGGACCACTCTGCTTTCTATATACTCAACCATGCGATGTAACCTCTCTGGACCTTTGTTTAAGATAAGGTATTAAAAGAATGAAACAGAGAGAGAGAGAGAGAGAGAGAGAGAGAGAGAGAGAGAGAGAGAGAG
>LOEQ01005325.1:152053-164804 GCA_001685075.1 Bramus lutescens
CGGCACATGGCCACAGCATATACTGAAGCCAAGACGTCACTGTTTCTTCTCAGAATTGGGCACACTGGACATGTATTAGAAGCAGGGGAGCTGAAACTGGGAAATGTACAGGTTCTCGGGCCCTAGAAGCTACAAGGACAAACAAACTAACCTTCAGGCGAGACTGGGTTTGGCACCATTGGGAAACGTGTGGAGATGACACTGTTGAGGGCTTTAGGACAAACTGAAGAATGGGCAAGAAGCGCAAGTGAGACCTGATGTATATAAAGCATTCAGCACAACACATCCCAGAATGAGAGGTATACAGGATGTGAAACTGAACTGAACTGAACCTGTCGAGAAACCAAAAGCTCCAATTCACTTTCCTTCCTTCTTTCTTTCTAATTTTTTTCCTTCCTTCTCTTTCTTTCTTTTTTCTAACTTTCGAACTTTCTTCTTTCTTTACTTCCTTCTTTCTTTCTTTCTTTCTAACTTTCATTCTTTCCTTCTCTCTCTCTCTCTCTCTCTCTCTCTCTTTTGTGAGTGTATATGGGTCTGTGATACATGTATATATCTGTATGGGAACAGACACGTGTGGGAATATATCGCAACTGTACATATCACATTAGGTATCATTACCAATCATTTCCCACTGTTGTTAATTTGTATTTCATTTATTTGGTTGTCTATCTATGTGAGGCAGGCATGTGTTTGTTACAGCATATGTGACAAGGTTAGCAGACAACTTGGAAGAATCGGTTCTCTCCTTCCACCATGCAGGACCTGAAGACCAACAAGTCACCAGGCTTGTCTACAAACACCTTTATCTGCTGAGCCATCTCACCAGCCTTGGTCTTTTTGAAACAGGATCCCTCACTGAACATAAAGTTTGTTGATTGGCTAGGCTGGCTGACCGGTGAGCTCTAGGGATCTCCTGTCTCTACGTCCTGCAGAACTGGGGTTACAGATGTTGACACTATGCCTGGCTTTTATATAGGCTCTGGGGATCTGAACTCAGGTCCCTGTGTTTGCACGGCAGGTATTTTATCAACTGAGCTATCTTCAATTTCTTTTCTTTCTTTCTTTTTTTTTAAGATATATTTATTGTGCATAGTGTTCTGCCTGCATGTATGTCTGCAGGCCAGGAGAGGGCATCAGATCTCATTATAGATGGTTGTGAGCCACTATATGGTATAGCTGGGAATTGAACTCAGGACCTCTGGAAGAGCAGCCAGTGCTCTTAAACTCTGAGCCATCTCTCCAGCTCTCAATTCATTTTCAAACCAACTACAGTCATGCTGAAGGGTAACTGTGTGCTAACACTATTGCCCATTGCTTATTCCCCACATTCTCAGACCTGGGAATGTGGCCACAGGCCTAAATCCATCATCCATTATATTGTCAGGTAAATTCTTATCATTCTCTTTTATAGAACAGCAAACTGAGGCTCTGTCTTGGTCTATTTGAGCTGCTCTAGCAAAATGCCATAAACTAGGTGCCTTACAAACAACAGATTTATATTTCTCTCGGTTCCAGGAGCTGGGAAGTCTAAGAGCAAATGAGAGGCTACTGGGGCAGCGAGGGCCTTTTCCCTTTTCCCGTGTCCTCACATGATGAATGAGCCCTCTAGAGCCTCTTCAAAAAAAAAATTTAAAAAGTTGTTTTTGTCTTTTGTTTTTTTTTTTTGTGCGTGTGAATGTTTTGCCTGCATCCATGTCTGCATATCACAAGCATGCCAAGTCCTCAAAGGGCATAGGAAGGAAGCTGACCCTGTAGAACTGGACTTACAGATGTCTATGGGTCATTATATAGATGCAGGTAATTGAACCCAGGATCTGGGGAAAGCAGCCAGGGCTCTTAATCACTGAGTCATTTTGGCCCCAAGAAACTAATTCCACAGCTTTGTTGTCATGATCCAGTCACCTTCCAAATGTCCCGTTACCATATCCTATCAACTTCAACATACAACTTTTGAGTCAGGGAGCACAAATATTCAGTCTCTAGCAAACAGGACATCAAACAGAAACCCAGGTCCCACAGCCACACCTCTTCTCCATGTCTGTCTCTAAAACCCGTGTTCTTCTCATACCATCACTGCCACCCCGTGCATTTGTTAAAGGCCTGAAACACAAAGGGACATAGGCAACCCAAGTGGTCTGCCAGCAAGTGTAGAAGCCCTGATGTCTGCCCTGAGAGTGATAAAAGAATATTTCCAAGACCAGGCACCCAGCAGAGGGGGAGCTGCTGAGCAGCAGCGGCTGGAAAGGAAGACACAAATTAACAAAAACCACCAGCTAGACCTTTAATAGAAGGAGAAGACAATGGGGGTGGGGGAGTCTAATCATGCCCCCTTCTTCGGGTTCACAGAGGGATAGAGAGCAGGGCAGGAAGCTTTTCCTAATGTGTCTCCTTGATCTGCGTAGGCTTACCCCACTCACATGCGCACACGTACACGCTCGCGCATGCACACACTCGCGCATACACACACACATGCATACACATGCACTCGTGTGCATAAGCACACACACACATACACACATACTACATTGTCTTTAGGGTCTGTATCTATTCATTTTCAGTCTTGGGTTCACCAGAAGCAAGCATGGTGACAACAGAGCTCAGGATGATAAGAGTGAGGACCCAGAGAGCAAGCCACAACACATGACTCACTCACCCCACAAGCAGGCTTTGGAAACTGCTCACTGTCACATTTCTTTGAGGTAGAAAAGCACATTCTCACCAGGAAACCCAAGGTCAACGTCACCTCAAAGGAAGGTGGTTGTGATTGAAAAAATTCCTAAGTCATTAGAGGAATCTTGTCCCCCTCTGTGTCCCTTAGATCCTAGACGGCATGGCCAGGATTCACAGGCTCTGAGGTTTCAAAGACCAACACTGATGACCACAACGGGGGTCTGGGTAAAAGGTGGACAGCAGGCATGGCTTGAAAGCTTGTGCTTTTCCATTTTGCACAGAATGTCCTCTGCAAAGAACAGCGACCGTGGGTTGCCAAGCGCTTTGTAAGGCTTGGAGTCCTTCAACAGGACAAAGTGAGATTTCTACAGAACTTTTGTGCACACTGGGAAAGTATGACTCAGCCCTCACATTCAGTTCCACTCAATGCCTGGACCAAGCCTCTGTATGAATATAACTATATACAGTCAAGCATGGCAGCCCTGGGGAAGCTAACCTTACCTGGGCTCCTGCTAAGTGTCAGGTAGGACAGGAAGCTGCATGCATAGCATCTTCCTCCACCCTTTCAAAGGCCTGGGGACAGAGGTTATGTCAGTCCTAATTTACGGGTGTGAAGTTTGGGGTCTTGTAGAGCCTGCCTAAGCTAAGAGACCTGCAAGCAAAGGAGCAAGGATCACACCTGACTCCAGATGGCCGGGCTTTGATGAAGCCAGATCGCTATATCCAAGCAGCCAGAGTTCCAGCTAAACATGGGAGGTGGAAGGAGCAGAGAGGTGCACTGTGATTCCAGCATTCAAGAGGCTGAGGCAGGGAGCTGGAGAGATGGCTCAGTGGTTAAGAGCATGCCAGCAACCACATGGTGACTCACAACCATCTGTAATGAGGTCTGGTGCCTTCTTCTGGCCTGTAGGCATACACTCAGACAGAATATTATATAATTAATTAATTAAATGAATGAATAAATGAATAAATAAATAAATAAATGGGATAATGGTGTTCCTGTTTAAAAAAAAAAACAAGCACTCAAGAGGCTGAGGCAAAAAGGGTTCAGTTGAAGATACAGAGTAAGTTCAAAGCCAACCTGCACTACATAGTGAAATCCTGTTTCTAAATTAAATGTGTGTGTGTGTGTGTGTGTGTGTGTGTTTCTGAATTAGAACAATATCTGCTGCTGCTGACCAGGGAAGCATGATTACACAGCCTCATGTTATCTTATCTTACCAAGAATAGCCAGCCCTAAGTGCTGGTCCAGTGGGAGCAAGAAAGAGCTACAGGGGAATTACCATTTACTCCGCAGCCGGGTGTGTTAAATCACATTTAAACCTTACAACACCCTGCTGAGGCAGCTCTTTTGGCATCTGATATATGAGGAGGAAATTTAGGTTTAGTAAGGTTAAATAATTAGATAGTACGTCTCATGACTAAGAAATACAAGGTCAGAAGAGACCCAGGTCTGCCCAGCTCTAAAGCCCTTTTGCTATCATACTGTTTGGCAGAGAGAGACGTGAACAGGCCTCATATAACCATTAGTTATGTATGGATGGCTGCAAAGAAGACTGCACATGGCGAATCACATGGTGGAAATGGCTGCTTGCTAGAGGCATCCATCTCTCCCATCACCCAATAGCCAGCATCGCTGTTCAGATAGAAAGCTGGCCTCACCAAGTAGCCCAGGGTCAGCACAACCGTGCAGCCCCAGCCTTCCTCCCAACACTTCCCATTCAACGTCCTCCATTCCCAGGCCCGAGTCCAGACACTGGGGGTATCCACCTTCCAACCCATGAAAGTGATGCACAGATCTGAATCCCAAATGCCAGGGTACCTGAAGTAAATGACTCCTTGGATTATCTGCTTACCATGTCCCCCTAATGCCCAGTAACCCTGTATAGCCAAAGGAAATTGTGACTTAATCAACTACGCAGCAAGCACGGGTAAGATTATCACCAAAGTGTGTGGGGGCTTAGCTGGAATCACCACTAATGGTAGCATTGTCTATGGAACAAGAACATTCATGGCTCTATGGTGGGTTGTTGTTCTCTCTGTTCTGGAAGCCCTGGCGACGACTATTACATAACGGGTTGGCCAGCTGCAAATGCCTTCTGTCCTTTCTCTGCACTTGGCATTGACCTCAGCTGACTGCCTGCTGACTGACCTCTGCCCAAAGGCCCTGCTTGTAACCTTTAACCACAAACCTCTTGCCTGTAACTCCCGGAAGAGGGGTAAGACGAACACAGTGCAAGGTGTGTGCACGGTGGTTGGACAGGCACGTGCGCACTGCCCCACCCAGCCCCTTGAAAGGGAGCACCTGGGAAGCAGTCAGGGCTGAGCAGCCTTGGCATCAGGCAGTGTGTGCCCGAACAGCAGTTCAGCACGTTGATAGTTGTTTCTTCCCCCCACCTCCCTTTCTGTGAAAATGGGGGTTTTTTTTCCTCTCACATAATATATCCTGATGATGGTCTCTCCTCCTTCTGCTCCCCCCAGTTCCTTACCACCTCCTCTCCCATCCAGACCCACGCCCTTTCTGTCTCTCAGAAGAAAACAAACAGGCATCTAGGGATGATAATGATAAAATAAGATAAAATAAAAACTAACACATTGGAATTGGACAGGACAGACAGAAGGAAAAGAGCCCAAAAGAAGGCACAAGAAACAGAGACCCACTAGCTCTCAAACTCAGGAATCCCATAAGAACACTAAGCTGAAAGAATAATATACATGCAAAGGACCTGTAGGGTAAAAAGAAAGAATAGCATATACATAATATATATTTAATGTAATTTATACAATAAAAATAAATTTTTAATGAAAGGCCGTGACAGGGAGCCTCTAAGATGCCGTTCAGTCTGTTTTCTCTTGACCATCTCTACTGCTGGCTGTGCAGCCCACCCTTAGTGAGGCTCCCTTGGAGGACACTAAATTTTCATTTGCAAATGGTTATCAGTTGGAGATTGCTTCTGAGTTAGGGATGGGAGCCTGTCTCTGTTTCTCATTTCAGTTAGCTGCATCTTTAGATAAACTGCATAAACCTTGGGCTCATCCCAGGGCCTGAAAGATGGGACGACACTACCTACCTCATTGGCTATTCTGAGGATCCGAGATGAGCACATGTCAGTGAAACCAGTGTTGGGCTGGGAAGGGAGCTCAGTAGGTGATGTAATCTTTATGCATCATGAGGACCCAAGCTCCATCCTTAGAGCCTGTATGAAAAAGCCTCCTGTGCTGGCACAGTCCTACAATACAGTTCTGGAGAGGTGGAAACAGGAGGCTGGCCTGCTGAAGAAGGGACAAGCTAATGAGAGACCCTGTGGTGGCTTTAAAGGCCCATAGGGAGTGGCCCTATTGGAAGGTGCAGTCTTGTTGGAGAAGTTGTCACTGGGGGAAAACTTTGAGGTTTCAGAGTTCAAGCCAGGCTCAGTGTATCTTACTCTCTTTCTGCTGCCTGCTGATTCAGATGTAGAAATCATGATTACCTCTCCAGCATCACGCCTGCCTGTGGGCTGTGATGCTTCCCACCAAGATGACAATGGACCTCTGAACTGTAAGCCAGCCACAATGAAATGTTTTCCTCTGTAAGAGTTGTTGTGGCCATGGTATCCCTTCACAGCAACAGAAACCTTAACTAAGACAGACCCTGCCTCAAAAAACAGGTGGATGTTCCCTGAAGAGGGACATCCCAGGGTCACCATTGGCCTCTATATCCATGTACACATGGACCCGCATGCATGTGTGCTCACAAGAGTGTGCACACACACACACAAAGCAAAGGAACTCACTGTTGTACTTGTCTACTATTCGTTTGTATCACTGAACCCCTCCAGTGTAGGAGGCCTTTGGTAGGAAACACAGAAGAAGGATGCATGGCTGCTACCTTCAAGCTTGGCATAATCTAGTGACTGAGAGGCATAAATAAAAAAAAAGGTGCATAATGCCATGTAGGAAGGACAATGCTGTGCGCGACGTATCAAAGGAGGTCAGCAGAGGGCACCGAGGACAAGGACAGATGAGTGGAAATGTCAGGATGAAGAGGAAGACCAGGTTGTTCCATTCTCTCAATCACTATGTACCGCTAGGTATGAACCTTGATCCTATTCTCATGTCTTGTATCCAATATTTCAGAAAATACTGCCTGTTCCACCCTAAATGCTCTAGTCACAATCCAACTCTATACAGAAGTCTCCACTACCTAAAGAAAGCAGAGGGGATGGGGACTGACGGGTTCACATAGTAAAAAGACAGACTCTAACTAAAATTAGACTAAAAAGACAGGGACAGGGGTAGGGAGATGAAGCTATAAGTCAGGTTTCTTTTTAAAACAATTGTTATACAATAGAAATCTGGAGATATATATATGTATGTATATATATATATAAAATCATTCTGCATCATTATAAATGTAAGTTTTAAAATAGCTACCCCAAAGTAAAAGAGACAGGAAACAAATGAACTCAGTAAGTGTGTAGTGTATGATATATCATTTCTCATGCAGAGAAATGATCTCAAATGACTTGATTAAATAATTGGCTAAAGTGAAATCCACTGATCCTCCCAGAGAGTATGAAGCATTTTAAACTAGCTTGAGTTGAGATGCTACTATATTCTATGGCTGTGTATTACTGAATAAAAATATAAGTAGTTTTGTAGCTATAATTAAGATGGGGAGCTGGAGAGATGACTCAACAGGTAAGAGCACTTATTGCTCTTCCAGAGGACTTGAGTTCAATTCCCAGCAACTACATGGCAGCCACAGCTGTCTGTGACTTCAGTTCCAGGGGACCCAACACCCATGGCAAAATACCAACGCACAAAGAATAAAAATAAATTTAAAAAAAATTTGGGCTACAGGGCATACAAGAGAGCTGTATCATTAGGATCCAGGAGGTATTCTATCTTTTAAAAAGTTATTTGTTGTACTGCCCACTAAGAAGACCTAGACACTGCTGCCCAGGAGCAGTGAGCAACCTCCATGGAGATTGTGACACAGAACACCACCTCCCTCTAAAAGGAATGATGACTCTTTGAAAACATGGTTAATCCGGAAAATTGTGAAGGAATTCGGAGCCAGCAGAAGGGGCTTTGACTGGCCAAGGGTGAGTATTTTTGAGTATCAATGAAGTACTAACTGCCATTAAAATGTGGGCTCATAATAATCGTGAGATAAAGAAACTCTCAGTCACCATCAGGAAAGACAAAGGAATCTGTTTTTAATTTTTGAAAATGCAAAGAGAAAAAAAATCAAGCCTTTTAAACCTGTCTTAGCTAAAGAAATTGCTCAAATATCTGATAAGGAATAATTTCTCCTTATGGAAGTATTCTGTCTGTTCTAGTTTTGTTTCTGTTGCTGTGATAAACGACCCCAACAAAGAACAGCTTTCAGGGAGACAAGGTTTATTTTAGCTCACAATCACGTGCCCATTGTTGCTGGAAGTCACAGGCGGCAGCAGGCTGCTCACATTCACAGTCGAGAGCAGAGAGAAAGGAACGCAAACATGCTTGCTGCCTGCTCAGTGCAGGGCATTTCTCCAACCTCACAGTTCAGAAACCCTACCCCTGCCTAGGGGACAATGCCACCCACAGTGGCCTGGGTCTTTCTATAGCAATTATCTTATCTCCCACAGACACACCATAGGCGAGGGCAACAGTGGGAGAGATGCTTAGGAAAGAGTCAGTTTCAGAACTAAAGACTTGCTCTTGGGTAGCAGTGAGCCACCTCTCTATGAACTATGTATGGGGCAGAGCAGCTCCTGAAGCTCCCACAACAATGCAAGCTATTGCCACTGCTGGTGGCTGCCAAGTAGACTGCTAAGATTATTGCTAAAGACACCGCACACTGGATGCACAACATAGAAAAAGATCCAGCAGAAACTGGGCTAGAAGCTTCCTGTCTGCTGACTGGCCTTCATAGCACCAGAAGCTGCTACACA
The DNA here is from genome assembly GCA_001685075.1 of Bramus lutescens. Lineage (NCBI taxonomy): Eukaryota > Metazoa > Chordata > Mammalia > Rodentia > Cricetidae > Bramus > Bramus lutescens. The sequence continues at coordinate 160,645 of LOEQ01005325.1, forward strand.
GTGTACTGAAGGAAAAGTCTTTACCAATCTTCTTCCTTGTTGATCCCACAAGTTGCTTTGTTGACTAGCTAGGCCAGAAGGCCTGCTGGTGCAATAGGAACAAGAGTATTATGGGGGAAACTAAATGCTTTCTGATTGGATGGGAGAACTGCCCCCATAGGAAGGAAAACACATCTGGTAGAGTAAGCGCAGACAAAAATCTCTGGCTGGGGAAGTCACAGACCTGAGGGAGAACCTGCTACTGCTGTTTTGTCTGCTAGACACAATGAGCCTTTAAATATTTTTGTGTACATCCACAGTGTTGTTGCCAGCTTTGGACAGAGGTTTGTTTTCGCAGTGGACAGCAGTTACTGCAGAGACTTGATGGACCAAAGGGTTGAGAATAACTGATTGTTGAAAGCTGGTCCCTAAGATGAATCTGTATAGCCCTCCCACAGCTCAGATAGCATCATGAAGAGGAAATGGAAAGAATTTAAGAGTTGGAAGAGCTGCAGAGGAATGCTTTCTTCAGGGCAAAATATGGCCACTGCGTTCCTCATCCCTCAGCAGCGCTGATATCGGTACAAGGTCTGCACAAGATCAGGCCTGTCAACACGGTTACAGGGTGAGATGGAGTCATGAGGACTCATCACTCTCAGAGGCTGTAATACAGTTAATGGTAGCTAGGGAAGGAAGAGACATTTTCTTCGGTTGTGTGGTTGATAAGGTGCTCCTGAAAGATAACCCCTCACCTATGTTCCTGGAAGGGAGGGGAAGAGGGAGGGAGGAGAGAGAGAAAGAAAGAGGCAGGGATGTTGAGGAGTAGAATATTTGTTTAGCTATGGAAAGATGTATTGCATTTGTTTTGTTGCAGAATGATTGTTTAACTATGCAAAGATGTGTTGCATCTGTTTATGCTGCATTTAAGTATGTAAAGGTGTGTTGCTTTTGCTTATGCTGCATTTGTTTAACTATGTGAAAGTATGTTGCTATTTCTTTGCCTGCCTAGGGCACCTGATTGGTCTAATAAAAATGCTGAATGGCCAATAGCTAGACAGAGGACGAATAGGCAGGGCTGGTGAGCAGAGAAAAAAAGGGGAGCCAGCCAGGGGCCAGCCAGCTGGTGGACAGACAGACAGACAGACAGGGAGAAAGTGGAAAAGCGGATTGGACAGTAAATAGATGAGGAGGAAAAAAAACCATCAGGGCAGCACATAGATTCATAGAAATTGGTTCATTTAAGTTTGAAAAAATAAAAAAAGCTAGCTAGAAACAAACCTAAGCTAAGGCCAAGCATTCATAATTAGTAATAAGTCTCTGTGTCATGGTTTGGGGGCTGGTGGTCCAAGAGAGCCTGCTGCAGGGAAAGAAAAAAAAATAAAACAAGGCAACGGAAAGAAGAGCAGGAAGAAGGGAACCAGCAGGAATTGGGGAGAGGGACTGGACTATGGGGGTGCCTATGATTAAAGCACATTATATACACATTTGAAAACCCTAATGAAATCCATTTCATATAGTTCATATATGCTAACACATTTTAAATTAATTCCTGTAAGGACCCTACAGCAATAAGGCTATGGGACAAGAATAGGATATAAGGAAACCCCAAGAGTTACATTTTCCAAATCTAAATCCCAACTCCCTTTTTTTTTTTTTGCATGCTGCAGACTCCCTACTAACTAGAACCTCAGCACAGGCCACTGTCCTTTCTATACACCTACTACTAATTAATACCTCACTCCAAGCCCTATGTCTACAGACCCAAACACTAACCAGTCCTGCCACTCCATCTCTCCACACCCACTCCCAATTAGAATCTTAGTTCCAGCCATTTCCATCCCTAGCCTCTGATTGGCCAGCTAACCTGGCCCCTGCAGCCTGCCCTGTACCCCTCCACCAATCACTTCCCAGAAAATTCCAAGAGCCTATCTTCCTTCAGACCTTTGCTTTAACCCCAGAAAACCATGCAGAAATGTCCCCACGCTCTCCCTTTCTTCAAGAACAGTGGTTCTCAACCGGTGGGGTCACAACCCCTTTGAGGGGTTGAACGATTCTTTCACAAGGGTCGCATATCAGATATCCTGAATATTGGACATGTGCACTATGATTAATAACAGTAGCAAAATGACAGCTATGAAGTAGGATTGAAATAATGTTATGGTTGGGGGGGTCACCACAACACGAGGAATTGTATTAAAGGGTTGCAGCATTAAGAAGATTGAGAACCACTGCTCAAGAACATTTCACTGGCTCAAGTGCACTCCATGGTGACAGGAGCATCTTGCAGCATCCCCTGCTGCAGCCATTCTGCAGGTAGCATGCCTCACATTCCGTGCTCTGCCCGGAAGAGCATGAAAGAACTCACGCTCCTCAGCCTTGCCAAAGGCTGTCAAGTTTAAAGGTTTTTTTCAGTCTGTGTTCTGGTTCCACTGTTAAATGTGGTTATATCTACTATTTTCAGTCTTCAGGTTTGTCTTAAATATTTTGTGAGTATAATACTGCCTTGGAAATTTCCTTTTCTTTTGACATGGCTTTGCTATTGTGCTCTTCCAAAGATGTGACAGTTGCGTACCCTAATAACAAACAACATTGCCCCATTTTTCCCAATTATGTTGTCTGAGAAATTCAAAATTATCTTGATGGGATGAGTTGGTAATTTTGTATAATGCTTTTGGTTATTTCTCTTCATAAAGATGCTTCTCATTTGAAAAGGTCATAGCAAATAATCCATATTGATTTTCTAGGCTCTGCCTTTAACATGATATACTCCGGCACAAGATAACATTGAAGACTAAAGCCTGAGGGAAACATCAAATAATCCCAAGGTGTTCTGGTTTGTGGGACATTCTGGGTGAGGATGGAACGAAATTTGTAGGTTTTTTCCTTGAATGTTTAAAATAATACCAGTGGAGAAAATCACCCTAAGCCATTACTCTAATGATGACTATGATGCCTTGGCAGATGTTAAACTGCTTTTTCTCAGTAGTACCAGCCACCTGCACAGTGGCATCTGGATAGGACCACTGATTCAGTCACCCGCTCTGCTATGACCTTGGGTAGGTCACTTAACCCTGGGGAACCTGGTTTCCCTACCCATAAAATGAATATAGTCATTACACTGCTCATGAACCAGCTAGAAAGTTGACAGGGAATGATGTCCATCATTTTATAAGCCAAAAACAGGGCATGGGTAGTGTTTTTATTGTGATCACTGCCAAACAGTAATGCAATCAGGAGGCAACGCTCTCCCGGGCTTTAGCATTCTACCTGAGAGTCTGTTCATCCTACCCAGCTGATACTGGGAAACACATCAAAAGGCTCTCTGCTGATCCCCTGGCAAGGAGCAAGTCCAGAATGTACTTTCAAATTCCTACCATTAATTTTAGGCTTGTGTTCTTTTTGCTTGTTTTTAAAGAGCCTGTTGATTTGTTAAAAATCCTTAATGTGAACAGCTGAATTAACATTACATTAAAAACCCGAGTGCCCAAACTGAAACAATGTCCCAATCTGCTAGTTATTGGTGGCCAACAGCCAGCCATGCACATCTGGGAGGCTGCAGCATTGAAAATGAAAGAATCTGCCATTGTTTTTCAGAACAGCTCAGCTCCTCTGTCAACAGAACACTCGGGGTTTTCTATAAATTCTAGGTTAGAATTCTGATGTGATCCTTTAATTTCCAACCTAATAACTCTTCAAATGGCTTTTAAGTGGAAATAAGAATCCAAATATTTTTATAAAACATTACCAATAGTGAAAACACCACAGTTTTCTTATAGTCAGAGACCCTAGTGGTCCCAAAAGAAGTCCTGAAGGAACATTGAGTCAATCCAAGGTGAATGTAATTAAGTGAAAGAGACCAGCCCTTCATCAAGACAGCTGATGACCATACTTCCAATATGCCCAAAGTGGGATGATTTGGACAAGTGTGATAGCATTTATTCCCAGTTACATTGAGGCCCTAAACATCCGCTGATGCTTGGAAATGGACGGCATAGTTGGCAATGTGTCTCACCTCCCGCTCTGCAACAAAGGAGCTCTATGATCCAAGTCTCAAACTTGTAGTGAATTACTTGTCTCTTTCCCATCTCCTAGGAATCTGTGTTTGCTATTCCTTTCAGAGTCCTCTTTCTCTCTTTTTACATGATCCTTCCTGAACTCCAACAGCCAATCCCCTGTAAATG
>LOEQ01005326.1:0-10402 GCA_001685075.1 Bramus lutescens
CCCTCTCAGACGATTTAATTCAGGAGGTCCCCCGCTTTCCAAGAGAGATGTTCTCTACACTCAAGACTCAACCAGTGGTTCATAAGCGCTCAGCATCCCTGGAGGGCTTGTGGAAACATGGATGGCAGTCTCCAGCCCCAGAACTCTGAAATCGACCAGTGAGTTTCATTTCTACCATGTTCCAGGTGATGTGTGTGCGGATGGCCCAGGGATCACTCTTGAAAACCATTGCTTTAGATGTGGGGCCTTGAGACCCCACCTGGGGTGCCTCTGGCTCCTGAATCTATTCTGGTGAGCAGGCTCCTGAGCTTTCTGGAGAGAGCAGGTCTTAGGGGGACTCATTTGGTTCCCCTGAAGCAATCTTCCATGCTGACTGCAGAGCTTGGTGCCTGGAAACAAACTCCAGCATCATCTGCATACCGCGTTTTTGACACTCCAGTGATGATGACATTCTTCAGTGCTCCCCTGGAGTCATTCATGAAACTCCGCTTCTCCCTGTCTCAACCAAATGATAGTGGGGCTCTGATTCTAGAATAAATGAAGACCACTGGGGCTCGTGGCAAGTAGCTATAAACGTCACAATGAGGAACATCAAGACAGGTATTATTTTAGAGGAAGCTATTTGCTAGCTGTTGGGGAATACAGCTCAGTCTCCATAGCCACAGTCCTGTCAGAAGAACACTGCAGAGCAAAGTGGGGCCCCTCCCCCACCACAAAGCAGCCTTCCTTGAAGCCTCATTAAATGACAGCAAATTGAAAATTGTCCACGAGAGAGCTGTTGAAACACCGAGACCCGCTTGCAATTGTGGAGTACCAGCAGAGGCTGCCTGACTCCAAGGACACCTTGGATGGCTCCCCAGGCTGCTGCAGCTTCCAAAATTGGACCTGGTTTCTGGAGCTGACATCTGGGTGTGCTGCCTCCTGGGAGGTGGGGGTGGAAGACAGAGCTGGTTTTCAAGAGTTCTTAAATTAAAACCTAAAGTGTTTCCCATCTCACAGCCGAACTGCGTCAGCTAGGAGTGCTCTCTGTGCGCACAGTCTGGGGATGATGCTGATTACAGGCTCAGGAGGGCCTGCCATTTAAATCCGGCCTGAGCTAATGGGAGAGCAACGCTTAGGAGCCAAACCTTGAGCAGGGGACTACAAGAACATTTTGAACCAGACTTTCTGGCCATCAGCATCATCTAAGGAGCTTTTTAAAATATCCGTGTCTGGGAGCTTCCACGGGGTCCTTTAAATCTGAGCTGCTGAGATCAGTGCTTTGGCACCAGGCATTTTAACCTCACTTGCTGCCAGGCAGTCAAACTTGCAGCCAGGTTTGAGAGTCACTGCTCAAGGCCTGTCTGCCACTTCCCAACTAGAGACATTGGGAGGTTGTTTACCCCCATGACTGATTGCACACGGTGGCTCTTTGCCTCCAAAAGTGTAGTCCATGGATATCGAGAACCTAATGCAGCCGAGGATCCTGAGTTACTGCTAAGGAAATGGAATATTCTATTTGGGCTTGGGTTACAGTTGAGGGAAGACTCAGGATTATAAGAATAACATGAAATAAAAACAAAAAAACGGGCTGGAGACTAGTACAGTGGTAAAACAGGTACCTAGTATGTGTGTGGTTAAGAATGCAACACCAATCTTTACCAAGACAGGAGGAAGGAGGGAAGGAAGGGAAGAAGAAAAGAAGGAAGGAAAGCAACAAGCTATGGCTTACGAGAAAGTTCTTAAAATACATCTATCTGACAAAGGATTTGTATCTAGAATGCAGAAAGATAGATAGGACATTAACCAAGGATCAAAGGACAGGCACACCATAGCAGAGAACCCAAGAATAGCCCACAAGCACCTAAACAGATCAGCAGGGTTAGTAGGTAAGTGTAAACCATGGAAGCTACTCCGTAACTACTCTAGCTGCCAGAATTTAATGGTCTGGTACCACCCAGTGCTGGTGAAGATGGGGACTGTTAGATTGTTAGCCCAGTAAGGTAGCCAGATGCAGTGGTACAATCACTTGGAATGGGGCGATCACTTGGTAAAACTGGTAGAAGTGTCTCATAAAGTATATAATACTGAAAATCCAAGCCCATTTCCCATCCAGGAGAAATGAAGACAGGTGACCATAATAAGATGCATGCTTGAATGCCCGTATCAATTTTATTCATCATAGGCAGAACCTGGAAACGGTCCAAATGGCCATCAGATGGTGAAAAGATTAATAAATTCTGATGTGTGGCAACTCAATGTTCAAAATAAACAGGCCACTAACAGCAGAGATACACCTCAAATAATACAAGAAAGAAGCCAAAAACTACAGAGTCCCATTCAAATGCTGTCTGCAGTGATTAAAAAAAAAATAACTCTCTCCGAGTGAGTGGGTAGGATTGACAGGAAAGAGGTGAGTGGGGATTTCTTGTGGATGGAGAGAGGACAACAGACACACAGAATGTACATTCATCAAAAACAAAACAAAACAAAAAATGACACTAGCAACCTGTACACACATGAGACCTGCGTGTGTACGCTATGCTTCTTTTAGAAAGAATTTCTGAGGACAATAAAGTTTCTCACAAAGATTCTCAGTGGTGCAAAGAATAGATATAGGAAGATGATTGCTCAGCTGCCAAGTTCATAGCTTGCTTTTTGCCTAGGTGATTAGGAGCATCTCCTGAAAATGGAGTGGGTTTACATATAATGAACATTAACCCAAGATGTTTGTCTCTGCTGAGGAACATGGTGCGCTCTCAAGGCATACAGTCCTTCCTCCTGCCAGTCTAAGAACCTTTGCATTCTCCAAGGTCTGTACAATAGAAATCATTGTCAGGGTGAAAGTCTCCTGTGGATTTTTACCATGCATGGTGACAAGGACTAACAATAGTGGTACACTGATGTCTTGTTTTTGCCTAGCCTGTATTCAGGAACAAAGCAAGAGGTACTATTTAGACAATGGGCAATCTGGGCATCACTGACACCCACAATGATAACTACAATGGACCAAAGAACACCAAATATATCTAAATGCATGAGTGTGTAATAACAGGAAAAGAATAAATCTAGATGGCCATCATTAGGAGATAGAAGAAAATGCAGCCATCATTTGGAAAACTGTTAAGTAAAAGAGATAACTAAGTGGTTATCCAGTCTTGTATTTACTGTGCCACAAGGCAAAACAGTCCTAGGCAAGAGGTTACTTTCTCAATATTGTTCCAACTATTAAAAGAAGAAACAATAGTTCGGTCTTGCATTCAAGGACCAAAACCACCAAAATCCAGACTTGGGGCTGGAGAGATGGCCAGTGGTTAATAACATTTCTTATTCTTGCGGAGGACTTGAGCTCAGTTCCCAGCATCCACCTGGAAGCTCATAGTTACCAAAAGCTTTAACAGAGGATCTGATGCCTTTTTCCGACCTCCTGGGACACCAGACACACATGTGGTACATACACATACATGCAAGCAAAACACTCACACAGATAAAATAAAACAAACCTTAAAAAAGTTCAGAAACCATGACATAACACGTATTTTTCAACAAATAAACTGGGGGGCATGGAAGAGAACCTAAAGATGGAACAAAAGAAAGCAATTACTTTAACCAATTGCAGCGTATGAACTTTGTTTCCCAACTCAAATAAACAGCAGGAAAAAGAACGCAATGACATTTTTGAGACACTTGAGATTCTGGATATTTGGTGTCATTGGTACATATGTATAACCTTGATACTATATGTAGATATATAAAATTCATATGCCTTCTTGAAATGGAGGAAATTTTTACAGATAAAATGGTATGATATATGGGATATGTCTCAAAATAAAAGGGAAGAAATAATGGATCAGGCATGAGTTGGTACATGTGCCTCATATTTAAGCTGCTGAGAATTCATTATGCTCCATGGTAAATACTTGTCTGGATTAAAAGTTTTCAGGATAAACAACTTTGGGTGTGCCTGTGTAACACAATTAATAAAAACCAGAGACAGAAATTGGGGTTCAACCTGAAGGTCAGAAAAAGAAAACAGCCAGCCACTGGCTTTAACCTCTACCTCGGTCCGAAATGATGATCCTGTCGCCAGAAATCTCAGAATGAGACTATGCCTGAGAACAGTCTCCTCCATTTTATATTCCTCTCTAGTGCTGGGATTAAAAAGTGTGCACCACTACCACTCAGTTTCTATGGCAACTAGCGTGGCTACTGGGATTAAAGGTGTGTGTCACCACTGCCTGGTCTGTAAGGCTGAGCAGTGGGGCTGTTTCACTCTCTGATCTTCAGGCAAGCTTTATTTATTAAAATACAGATGAAATACCATTACATGCCTGCATGTTCATGTTGAGTGTGTGTGTGTGTGTTTAGTGTAGTGTGGAGTCAAATCTAGAATCAAACTAAGTCTTTACTAATTTAGCTACATCTTCAGTCCCATGACATTTATTTTTATAACATTATGCTTTCCTTTTTTTACAGATTAAGAATTTTATACTGACCCTGGCATGGTGGCACACACCTTTAATCCCAGAACTTGGGAAGCAGAGGCAGGTAGATCTCTGTGAGTTTGTGGCCAGCCTGGTCTACAGAGCTAGTTCCAGGACAGCCAGAGCCACACTGTGAGATCCTACCTCAACAAAGAGAAAAAAATTAAAAGATTTTTCTTAAGACAGAGTTTCTTTGTGTAGCCTTGGCTGTCCTCAAGCTCAGAGAAATCTGCCTGCCTCTGCCTCCTGACTGCTGAGGTTAAAGGCATGTGCCACCACTGCATAGCTCAAAAAAGAAGAATTTCATAGGCTCATAGGATGTGTTTTGAACAAGTTCATCCCTATCCTCTACATTGTTCCTTCTCAATTCCATGAGTTCTCTTTTTTAAACCCACAGAGTCCTCTCAGTGCTATGTGTACGTGCATAGATTTAGGGCCATCTGCTAAAGCACTGATAGAAGCACAGGGGGCCGCATCCTTGAAGAAAACAGACTCTCCTGCTAGCAGCCATGAATTGCCAACAGCGCCTTAGCTGGGGTGGGTACCTGACCACCTTCCCACTTCATGCTGGCATTTTGTCCGGCTTGGTCTTATGCAGGTCTTGTGCGTGCAGCCACAGCCGATGCGTGTGAACTCCCGTGCACTGTGCTGTCGTGTCTGGCGAACACCGTAATCATGCTCTTGCTCTTACAATCCCCACTCCCCTTTTTTGTCGGTAATGATCCCTGAGCCTTGGGAGGGTGACTGTGATATATCTATCGCACTTAGCACTGAGTACCCTACAACCTCTTATTCTCTGCACATTGATCAGTTGCGGGTCTCTGTGTCGATTGCCATCTGCTATGAAAAGAACCCTCTGATGAGAGCTGAGAGACCCACTTCTCTGTGGGTGTAATGATAAGCAATATTATGTCCATTAGCAGAATAATAACAGTAAGCTCCCCCTAGGGCCTGCCACCTACCTACCTTCAGGTTCTTGTCCCCATTTACAGTGCCGGGTATACATTCTATCTTCTGGAGAGTGCCTTGTTTTCCATCAGAAAGGGTTTGGTTACTCCCATAACATTTGCGCCACAATAGCACCATTGGGCATATCTTTCTACTTTTTTTTTAAATGTGTATATGGTGCATACATGTTTGTGTACGTATGCCTGCCTGTACCCAAGAAGGCCAAAATTGTGGATGTTTGTGAGCTGCCATATAGGTGCTGGGTTTTGAACCTTGATCCTCTGGAAGAGCAACCAATGGTCATCATCACTGTCTTAGTTAGGGATTCTATTACTGTGAAGAAACACCATGACCACAGCAGCTCTTATAAAGGAAAACATTTAATTAGGATTGGCTTACAGTTTCAGAGGTTTAGCCTATTATTCCCGTGGCAGGAAGCATGGCAGCATGCAGGCAGACGTGGTGCTTTAGATGTAGCTGAGAATCCTGCATCTTGAGCTGCAGGCAAGAGGAAGTGAATTGGTTTCAGCCTCTGAGACCTCAAAGGCCACCCCTTAGTAACACACCTCCTCTAACAAAGTCACACCTACTCCAACAAGGCCACAACTCCTAAGAGTACCATTCCCTATGGGCCTATGGGGATCATTTTATTCAAACCCTCAAAACCACTAAGCCATATTTCCAGCCTCCATTGTAGTAGGTTGCAGGTAAATAAGACTAATGATTAATTTCTTCTCTTGGTAGTGCATATAGCATCTTCCAACACCATGATAGTTAGTCAGCAGGCACAAAGCTTCCGGGTCAGTACCAGTTTGATTTCTCCATGTGCAATGACTCAAGTATGTGGGGTCTTCAGCAATAAGGTCTTCTCATCAAATTCTGGAGGTTAACAAAAAGCAATGGCAATAGCCTATAATTTTTGAGGGTCTATGGAACTCCACTGACCAACAACTCCTAAAGATATGACTCATTGTTGGCACTGGGCTTTATATTTGATAGCCTATTGTGTCTTGGAGTCCACGACAGGGGAACAATACCCCATTGAAGTAAATTTGGGGAAATAAAATATATGTATGCACCCATTAAAGACAGTGGTGTCTTTAATTCCAGCACTCAGGAGGTAGAGGCAGGCAGATCTCTAAGTTTTTGGCCAGTCTGGTCTACAGAGTGAATTCCAGACATCCAGGGCTGACAGACAGAAACCCTATATTGAGATATATATACATTCACGTATGTATTTATATATGTATATAATTATGACATGTAATATATAAACACATATTATATGCATATAAACATACATATGCATATATATTCTAGAGTTGCAGGGTTCCATTTGGCTTTTTCAAAAGTCTTTAGTGTCAGTTGTCCTTCCCCACACTCCCTCCTCTTCTGTGCCTTCCCATCTCCTAACCCACTTAATTTTTCTTGCTCCATTCCCCATTTTCTCTTCCCATCACCTGAGTTCTATCTACCCTCTCTTAAAAGAGTCTGCCCAAGTCTCTTACTGGTTTCCAATTTCTATGAGCCCTCCAATGTAAACATACTTGAATGATGGGAATGATGGTGCCTTTGCTGCACAGAATCTTTTCAGTTTCATGAGGTCTCACTTACCAATGGCTGGTCTTAATGCCTGTGCTATCAGAGTCTCATTCAGAACATCCTTTCCTGTGTTTATAAGCTAAACCAAGTCTCCGACTCTAACAGATGTTATGTTGAGGTTCTTGATCCATTTGGTATTGAGTTTCATGCATGCTGAGAACTAAGGACCTAATTTCATTGTTCTGCAAGTAGATATCCAATGTGTTCTGGTTAGTTTTGGTCAACTTGATGTAAGCTAGAGTCACCTTGGAGGAAGGGACCTCTGTCAATAAGTTGTTTCCACCTAATTGTCCTGTGTCCATGTCTGTGGTGTATTTTATTGATCAATACTTGTAGAAAAATTTTGTATCCTGATACTTTGTTGAATGTTCATCAACTGTACAAATTTCCTAATGGAGTCTTTGGGAAATTTGTATAAAATTGTATCATTTCATATAATGGATGGGAAGAAATAATCAAAATCAGGGCTGAAATTAATAAAATACAAACAAAAAATCCAAGGAGTCAATTAAATAAAGTAGATTCCTTTAAAAGATATACAAGATTGACATACCTTTATCAAAATTAACAGATAAAGAGGCAAGGAGAAAAGAAAATCTCTCTTGTGAACATTGATACAAAAATACTTGCAAACCTGTTGGGTGCTGGTGGCTCCTGCCTTTAATCCCAGTACTTGGGAGGCAGAAGCAGGTGAAACTCTGACTTTGATCTACAAAGCAAGTTCCAGGACAGCCAAGACAGTTCCACAGAGAAACCATGTCTTGAAAAACCAAACCAAATCAAAATCAAACTAAACCAAAACAAAACAAAAAAACTTGCAAAACGAATCCAAGAACACATCATGAACATCCACGGTCACACAACCTAGGAAGGTGTCCAGCCTGGATTGTCACATGGCAGTGTATTCATCCTGTCTGCTTTAACTGTACTCTCCGCTGCCCGTTCCTTAGATTGCACTTAGACCTATCTATCACAAATCTTGCTGTTGCCTAATGGACTCCATTCTATACCCTCCTCTTGATGTACTTTCTCCTGGTTTTGTGCACATCATTTCTAAGTAAGCATAGGCCTTCCTGCCTTATTTATCTTTTATTCTCTTAGTCTCTTCTCTTTGAGCTTCCAGACTGGTACCCCAGGCTGGAAGTATCCTGGGGAAGCATCCCCCCATCCCCTCAGCCAGTTCTATTACCAAGGAAACCATTTCCTATGTCACCTCTAGTGTTAGAAGTCTCCTAAGTTAAGATATGCTGCAGTTTGGGTCTTGGGTCTTCATGTCTCCTAAGTGCTATATTTTCTAATGGGCTGGCCCCCAGCCTGTGGCACCAATTGAAAGTAGTAGACTTTTAGAACCTAGAGTAGATGGAGGTCTGGTCATAATGACATGTCCTTGAAGGGATGTTAGGATCCCAGCCTTTTCCTGTCTCTTTCCCTCCTGGCCGCCACAAGGCAGATTGTGTCCACATGTTTCCATGATACTTTGCTGCCTTACCAAAGCCACAATCCAATGGGGCAAAATAAGGCTGCTATAATCCCTGAATCCGTAAACTTGAACAAATCTTTTTTCCTTTTAAGGTGATTTATGTCAGCCATTTGTTACAGGGAGTGCTGACTAACACAGGTTGTGGGTTGCTGAAGAAGAGGAGCTCCCAGCTTTCCCTCAGTGTTCGTGACCTCACTTGTCAGTAGTCTGGTTCATAGCGAGTCTCCCACCCCATCTGACTGCTGACTGAATGTGACTGCCCCTAGGGATGGCAGAGGAAAGGTCTATTAAAGATATAAGGGAGAGCATAACCAGAGGCAGGGCCATCTGAGAGAATCCAGAGTGGACATGACCTAGAGCTATGTGAAGAGAGTGGAGGAGAAGGGACCAGATACAGCAGTCAGGAGGCCCAAAGTCAATGAAACCAAAATGGTTGGATTATATAGGGAGGACAGCCCAGTCCCCTGAGCTCGAGAGGTCAGGATGGTGAGTGGGGTATACCAGCCAGAAGGACCCTGTAACAGGTAGGGACTGGGGGATACAGGGAGAACCTGGAGGCCAGGTCCTCTTTGATACGTTAAATGGGCACCTTGGCCATTTTTCCCAGGTTTGAAATCTACCACTGATGGTCTGTGATATTGAACATTGAGGTTAGTAGATTTGGGATGAAAGTTTTTATTCAACTTTCTTTCATCTACTTTTTCATTTTGGATACCAAACTCACAAACATGATGGGTCATGTCTGCATCTGTCATGGGTGTCTTGTAGACTGACTCTTCAGTTAGGTCACTTTTCCTGGGCTGGGTCAAAAGGTGAAAGACAGAAGTACAATACAGGCCAGATGTTGCCATGCAATGAAGGTGACCCAGATGTGCCTAGCTATCAGTCTGAGGCAAATGGCCACACAGTTGTTCTTTCCTTTCTAACTGCTGGAATGTGACCAATTGATGAACTACAGGCACAGGTGAGAAGAGGGAGGGCAGCCTCTCTGTCACAGCCACTTGCAGAGAAGTTGAGCACAGACTGATTGTTGAATCCAATGGGTTTGGGTAATTAGCTGGACAGGGAGAAGACTGACAACTGGAAGACTATGACACTGCTGTGCAAATGCTCGGAGCACAGCTGAACCTCAGTACCACAGGGGGTTCAGATGCTCAATTCTGTCCTACAGAATGGCAGAGCATTTGCGTATAACCTTGCACATCCGCCATAGACCTTACATCATCTCCAGGTTGCTGATACTACTTAATGTAATATAAATGAAATGCAGACACCTGTTATATTGTATTGCCTAGAGAAAAATGAGCAGTCTGTGTATGTTCTGTATGGAAGCAGCTTTTAAAATTATTTTGATCTACATCTCATTAGATGCTGAAAGAGCTTTTGACAAAATACAACATTCCTTCATGATTAAGGTCTTGGAGAGAGCAGGGATACAAGGAACATACCTACATATAATAAAGGCAATATACAGCAAGTCAACAGCCAATATCAAACTAAATGGAGAGAAACTCATAGCGATCCCACTGAAATCAGGAACAAGACAAGGTTCTCCACTCTCTCCATATCTTTTCAATATAGTTCTTGAGGTATTAGCTAGAGCAATAAGACAACAAAAGGAGATCAAGTTGATACAAATTGGAAAAGAAGTCAAACTCTACCTATTTGCTGATGATATGATAATTTACATAAGGGACCCCAAAATTCTACCAAGGAGCTTCTACAACTCATAAATACTTTCAGTAATGTAGCAGGATACAAGATTAATTAAAAAAATCAGTATCCCTCCTTTACACAGATGGTAAATGGGCTGAGAAAGAAATCAGAGAAACATCATCCTTCATAATAGCCACCAATAACATAAAATATCTCAGAGTAACTCTAACCAAACAAGTGGAAGACTTGTATG
>LOEQ01005326.1:82288-99010 GCA_001685075.1 Bramus lutescens
TTGGAAGAGCAGGCAATGCTCTTAACCTCTGAGCCATCTCTCCAGCCCTAGATTCCTAGTTTCTACAAGAGCTTGTGACATGGTTCTTAGTTGTCCATGCTTGCCTTGTTGCCTTCCTCCCAACTCAGCTCCTTTTGTCTTCATTGCTATGCTGCCTGAGCTCTTTCAGGATTTCTATGGTTGCCTCCTCAATGGTCTTAATGATTATTTTATTTTGTAGTTTATCTTCCCAAGCATCAGGCCTCTACAGAGTGGCAAAATAGAAACCAGAGCAGGCCATTCCTTTGCTTCCCAGCCCTGCTCTCTGAACTCTCCAGCTGTTCCTGTGCCTTGCTCTCTCTGGGTTGAGTGGCCCACTTTCCAGTGGTTCAAGGGCTTCTTAAATAAGGCCACTTTTTGGTTACCTCTGCCTGGAGCACTCTGCCCTTGATTTCCCAGAAGTTGGCAAGCCTTCAGGCCTTGGCTCTGTTGTCATATTCTCTAGAGCCACACATCACAACCTGGCAGAAAGTCCCTGTTCAGTTGTCCATGCCGAAGTGCAGGATTGATATGCGGAGGATTGCATCTTTGTGGTCAAATTGTGAGCTCTGAAATCAGCCCTTCTTGCCTCTGCTACTGTGGCAATAATGTTAAGTATTCTTTCTGACCTCTGAGTTCCCTGTCTTATGATGGGTGTTTAGTCCTCGCCTTGGGGCTTTGCTATGGTCATTCAAGGTGGAAGACTGTTTTTGGCACACAGACATTATGTTGTCAGTATTTTTGGAGTGACATTTCTAAATGACTGTATTTAAGCATCTGTAATGAATATTTAAGCACTGCACTCAGAGAGGAGTGAGGTGGGAAACACATTTCCTGACTAAAATTCTCAGAAGGTTGTGATGATGTTAGTAGCATGCTTTGCACTTTCTACAGTGGTTTTACGTGCCTTTTAAAAGTTGGTTTATTACTGAACTCAAATTGGTTTATTTACTGCCGTAACAAGGGCCTGATGAGTTTTGAACAAGGCAAAAGGGATTTCCTTGGAATGTCAGTAGTGGTGGAATAGTATCTGGAAAGAGCCATGTTAATCTACCGTGAGCTTCAGGGAAGGACGGGACCTCAATGTAGAAAAGGCTGATGATTGGGCCTCTATGTGCTGCTGTGATGGTCTGGAGGGGGCTCCGGGAAACAGGGCAGCTGGCTTGTCCATAGTTATCAGGTCATGATGCCCCTATAAATCTTGGCAATGTCTCCATTTTCTTCATCTTGGCATCGTTAGTTAGGTTTCACTTATCCACCAGATACCCGTGCAGGCTTAAATGAAGGGTCAATGATTTTTTAGCAAAAGTGGCCTTTGAGTTTCTGAAAATTAACCCAGGCAATGGCTATCATCACAACATTGCATCCAAAGTGCTATCCAGGACAAAGCTAGTGGGAGACAAACAATATACCTCTCAGCTATGTGACCTCCAGAATTAGTGGTTTTAGATGTTATTTAAAAGCAAGGTAAGCTAGAGGGTTGCTTTAGACTGTCCCTTGTTTACATGTTCTCAGAACCAACACAGGAAGCAAACGATGTAGCTTGTGACCCTGTGCAAGTGAGGGAGCTTTCTGAATCTCACCTTGTTCCCTGTAAAATGCAGAGTAGCAATTACACAAACTGTGGTTACTTAGAAATGTCCACAGCAGAGGGCCTAGCACACTGATTAAAATGCGTCCGTCCCATCTTACCCTGCACTCCAACCCTGGATCTTGCTTGCTTCCCACAACCCTGGTGCTTCCAGATGCCTGCTGCCTGCAGTAGGCTATGATCAGAGACCCCCTGGAGGAGGACTACTGTGGATGCTCAGAGGAGAGAAAGGAAGCTTGTTAGGTGAACAAGTGACAGTAATTCACCCAGCTGAGCAGTGTGCATCCCACTGGCTTCTAAGAAGACGAAGAGAGAGAGGCAAAGAGTCTCAAGAAAAGACCGCATTCCCGGGTTGGAAAAGAGAACGTTTGGCATGCGTCTTAAAGGATGGACAGTATTTTGACAGAAAACAAGATCAAGGTGTTGAGATGGCTTCAAATTAGAGGAATGATGCAAACTGTGGGGTGACAGTAGGGACGTTGCAAGCACATTGCCAGGTGTTTGATGGGGAAGGACTCACTTGGGGGTTGTGAAAAGTATTGCAGCAGGCTGTGGGGTAGTACAGTAGGCATCCCCGCAAATTGCTGAGCCCCCTTTAAAGGACGTTAGCCAAGGAAGATGCATTTGGAAAAGGATATAGAGATGTACTGAAGGGAAGAGAGACTAGCTGACTGCTTAGAAGTCGCTTGCAAGAGTTTTGACAAAAAGTGGTAAGAATAGCTGAGATGTAAAACAAGAGAGACCAGCATGAAGGACCACTCTGACGCTGATGTGGAGAAGATGGCCCTGTGCATCTTAGCCTTGACAACGAGGGATAAGGATAGAAAGAGGAGGCAGAGGAGGAGGAGAAATGTATGAGTTCTCTTGTCAGCCTACAGCTGCTCCTCATCTGTGTGCAGGACCGACTCCAGGGTACCTCGAGGTCTCCGTGTGAAATCACAGTGTTTGCATGTAGCCTGTACACAGCTCCTGCACTTGAAATCATCTCTAGAATATAATAAGCAATAAGAGGTAAACATTGTGTAAATTGTTGGTATGCCACATCGTGCAGACAGTAATGGCAAGAAGTGTTAGTACAGAGGCAGTTAGAAGTACTTCAGATCCGTTGTTGGCTGATGGTGCAGCTAGAGAACCAGAGTTACAAAGGTCAACTCCATGTTGTGTTTAGGGAAGTTGGGGCATTCAGTTGGATTTGTTATTGTCAGACAATTAATAACGGAGGTCTGGAACTCTGCGTTGGAGGTGAATGTTTGTGTCTTCCCTATGAGGCTTGTGGCTGAAGCTACAGGTAATACTTAAAGCACCTCCAGGGCAGAGAGGACAAAAGAGAGGGGACAGACTGAGAGGGAGCAGGGTGACGTGATGGAATCCGGAGCAGTAGAGAGGAGAACAGGTGACAGAGGTCTGTATCCAGTTTGCGCCCAGCAGCTCTCCGCTTTGGGTATCCATGAATCCCACCTGCCCTCTGTGGGGCCTTAGCCGTCAAGACGTCGCTAACCAAGCCTACTGAGTCCTGCCGGGTTTAGTCAATGCCATCATGCCTTCTTTGTGAGACTCCTTTCCCACAATTTACAGAAATGATCTTGACAGGGAAGAGCAGCTCTTGCCCTGTGCACTGTGCTGTGTCATGTTCTGAACATGACATGTTCTATTATTATAGCATATTAGAGCCGGAGGGATTCCACCTCTCATTTTCTGTAGAGGAGACGGCCCAGAAAATATCAATACATTGTCTAAGGTCACAGATTTGGCCAACTGCGTGAAGTTCTTAGAAAAATATATCATTGAATAACTGTGTTCTTGGAGGAACAATGACAAGATACAGTATGGTCGTATGGGTGGAATGCCTGGCAGGGAACCAGAATTCTGATGTGTCCTTAAGTTCATATCGCTGCCTTCTGCAGAGCCCAGGAAAATCATTCTCCTTTCTCAAACATGGAGGCTAGTTTTCACCCCACACCTCTGAGAAGCGAACAGAAACAAGGCACCTTGAACATCCCATGAAAGTAAACTTGTCATCCAGTGTGGCAGGTAATTGTAATTATGCATACTGTTTCTCAACAGTGAGAAAATGCCTAAGATACTAATTCTACTCCATGTGGTTATGTGCAGCATGGTTTGCTGAGCTAGTCAACTGATGGTCTGGGCAGAAGCTCTTTTATCAATGTCACGTGTGTTCCCATGTGGCCTTGGTGTTAGTGCCTTCAGAGGCCTCAGCCTCCCTGAGGAAGGTTTGATCTGAGTACTTGTTCCTGTTCCTGGCAGCTCCTGCCAGGGCACCATGCCCCACAAAGAAGGCACACATTGCCCATGCTACTGTGAATCTGGCAAAAATAATTTCTCCATTTTGCCTTTAGGGAATGTGCTTTTCCTGACTCCTCTCTGAAGAAAATTTCATCTTTTGCTCAGACTTTGACAGGGCACCAAATCTGCTGAGATAACCGTAGCAGAGGTTTTTATTCCTTTCTCTTAGTATACATACATACCCAGTGAACACTGAACTCTTGAAGCTTCAAGTTAACCTTCTCTGGGGCTGTATGTGTATGAGGTAGAAACCACTTGTGAAAAAATTATAGACTCCTGTGTCCCATTACTGTCACAGCATGTTAGAGCCACAGAGATGGAAATCACAGGTAAGTGTCTTGGGTCGCTAGAATGGGAGGAGCAAGCTTCCAGGAAAGGACCAGACACCCTCCCCTTCTCTGTGCTCTGGCAGGTTAGAGCCCAGAAACTGGGAGAGGAAGGAATGCATTTTGCTTTGATTGGAAGTAAAAAACTCACTGTGTCTTTGAAACAAACAGTCTCCATTATTCTCCCTAAAAGAAGTCATACTTCTGTTTCCCTTCTTCTCTTAGCCAGGAGATAATTCTGAATTTCTTTATTATCTCTCTGGCAGCGTGCCATCCAGAATATTTTTCTGTAGCTGTCTGCCATCTTGACAGTGCCTGTGTGTCCACACAGCAGGGCTTTTGGCAGAATGGAGAGAATTGCAGCCTGGTTTCCTGCAAGGAGAAGGCTTACAAGATTCATTCTTGTGCATTGCTTTTGTTCTTTCTCGATCTGTGAAGTGGTTGGCATTGCCTTGGCAACTCCGCTGGAAGCCAGGCACTGCTTTGTGGACGTCTGCTTCACTATTGACTCCCCTGGGAGCGGCCTTGGCTTCAGTCAGCGTGGGCACCAGCCACCTTCCTGAGGGCTTAGAGCCAATGTGGGGAAGGACAGCTGTCTGACCGCCCTGTGGCTTAGTGTTTCTAGCCCTAGTGACAGCACCATCCCCGTGCAGGCAGGGAAGTGGAAGGGAGAGCGTGCAGCTGGAATGGAGAAGACAGCCCCATTTTAGAGTCTCCTTGTAAGGCAGTTAGAGTCTCGCCGGCCTTGGGGCAGGTGTGATAAGGGCCAGGTAGCTGCACAGAGTTCCTCTACCTATGCCTTGGGAACTTTCTAGTAACTTCCAGACAAATAAGAGGGTCGATGAGTAGTAATGAGAGATAAGGGGTATAGGAAGACAGGGAGCTCCCAGGACTGTTAACATTTAGGAACAGGAGAATGAGAATGTAGGATTTCTGACGTACAAGAGAGACAACAAGTTTCTCCTATGCCCCCACACCATATGATAGAGTCCTAACACCCCGTTTCTTGCCTCACTGATACCCAAGTGCATTGGGAATTTGCCCTGGACTGTTTAATGCAAAGTCCTCTGTTAGTCCAGGACTTTCAGCAACTAGTAGGCTGTTTTTGTACAAATTAGGGATTGGTGATCTTCTGGGTAAGTGTGGTCCCCACATGTTTCCAGTTTGGCAGGTGACCAACACCCATGTGAAGGAAAAGGCATTTCCTTTTTCCAGGGCATGGCTTGCTAATTTTTATTTTATTTATTTGTTTTTTATATTATTATTTTTATTTATTGTTATTATTATTTTGATACAGGGTCTTGGTATGTTTTCAGGCTGGCCCTGGACTTTTGGGTTCAAGTGATCTTGCTCCAGCCTCCTGAATTGCTGGTGCTTGCAGGCATAGACCATTGCACTAGATTAGCTAGCTGAATTTTAACAATGATTTCAGCTTCCACACCTCCCCTCCCCACTTCCCCACCGTGCCTGTGCATTTTGGGTGATGGTCACGTGATGTGTTTGGCAGTGACTTCACCAATCTGGATTCCCTTTGTATCTACTGAATGATGGACGTAAAGGAGAAAATTATGCAGGGTTCCACTTTATTTGGGGTTCCCTAGAAGCAGAGATCGAGACTGCAGCAAAGTGAGGTTACTTTGAGAGATGGACCCAAGAAACACTGAAGAAGGAAGCAAGGCAGGGGACAAAGGAAGCCAGGGTGTGGCTTCTCTGAAGTTGCTGCCATGATAAACTGAAACTCTAGGGGCCAGTTGGAATACCTGCCCAGTGACCCCTTCTCACCACGTTTAGCTCAGACAAAGTATTGACCTCTAAGTTTTATCTACCATTGGCTAAGGACCGCTGGGTTGAGCCTATTTGTTGTAGGTGGTCAGAGGGCTCCAAGTGCCAGCACAGACAACAGGCCAAGGTCTGTAGGAGGAGGCAGTGGAAGGTAAGGCCAGTCTACAAAGACCGGCAGCTGAGTCTTTTCCCTAGAGCTCTGCTTCACGTTGGCAGTGGGCATTTTACTCATGTTCCTGGAAGGCTCCAAAGCTATAGCAGTAAAGTGATTGAGACCCTGAGTGCCTGAATCACACCCAATTCCTTACTGTTTTTGCATGGGCTCTTTGACCAACCATGGGACTATTTATTCTGGAAGAATGTACAGAATTTTTCTGGGGGTGGGGGAAAGCCGCTGTTTTTGAATCTGTCTCCCTCTCCTCATTCTTTGGAGCTGAGCTCTGGATTCACATACTTGGGGGCTTGGAGGAGCCCAAGAGTTGATGGTGCATTTTATTTGGGAATTGTGAGGACTACAGGGTACCAAGTTCTGAACAGGTGCTTTGAGTGGTTCACTCTCCTGCATCTCTCCCTTTGAAGGCTCACTGCTTGGGAAGTTTGGTGTAATTCAAGTTGTTGGTCTAAGCTGATCATCAGGCCTCAAACCTTGCCTTAGAAAATACCACTGATGCCATCTTGAGCATCTTCTAGAACACTGGGCACTGTGTTAGATCCTTTACTTGTTTGGTTATATTTGATCCTCTCAGAAAACCTGAATTGTGGCCTCTGTTGGCTCCACTTTGCAGGATAATAAAGAAGACAGACAACAGCAAGTGTTGACAAGGGTATACAACATTGGAACCTGCATACATTGCTGGTGGGGATAATAAACGGCTCAGTTACCTTGGAAAATAACTTGCCAGTTCCTTAAAGTTAAACTTAAATGTTGAGCTGTTTTATGGCCCTGCAAGTCTATTAGATACATTCCCAGATGGAACATAGATTCATATAAAACTTGTATGTGAACGTTTGTAATAGCCCCAGAGTAGAAGCAACACAATTGTCCCACCAGTTAATGAATAGTGCATAAAATACAGTATATACAATCAGTGGAATATTTTTTGGTCTTGAAATGAAACTATGATACCATGTGGATGGAGCCTGAAACATACTAGGTAGGGGAAGCCGATCAGAAGACCACACGCTATGGCTCCCTTTACGGGAAATACCTCTAACAGGCAGTTTTGTGAAGTCTGGCAGCAGATTGGTAGTTGCCTAGGGCAGGGAGTGTGGGGAAAGGGAGACCAGCTGCTAGTGCAATAAGGGGTTCTTTTGCGGGTGGTAGGAAGGCTCTGGAATTAGGTGGCGATGTAGGGCTCGTGGGTTCACTACACTAAATTGTGTGTACTCAGAAATAATTTAGAATTGACTGGAACAAAATAGGGGAAAGGGGCAGCAATTCACAGGGTGAGAACCACTGATGAAAAGGACTAACACTTAGAATCAGAGCCTCAAAAGTATTTCTGCACACCTTTAATCCCAGCTCTTGGGAGGCAGAAGCAGGCAGATCTCTGTGAGTTCGAGGCCAGCCTGGTCTATAAGAGCTAGTTCCAGGACAGGCTCCAAAGCCACAGAGAAACCCTGTCTCGAAAAACAACAAAAAAATGTATTTCTACAAAGCTTAGAGCTGAAACTATGACTGGCTTTCCACTGGGTGACATGGGTGGCAACATCTCATCCAGTTACTGTGAGGAGTAGGGTGGAGCATAACGGGGTTGGGACAGTTGTCGGGGACATTCAGCACCGCCTTTGGTCACAACTCTTAGCCAGTCTTTAAGGTTGTCCTTGGCTTACTTATTAATACTCTATGAGAATAATTAACTTTATGGTGTTCATCCTCTGAGCATGCCTGGATCTTCTGCTCCCCGTTGTCTTTCTTACTTGAGTTCCTTTGCAGGCAGCGGAACAGTTGTTGGGTAACAGGTCAGCTGTTTTAATAGCAGGCCATATGGTTCACAGACATTTTGCTCCCAACAACTTGATAGGAATTCTGGTGGCACGATTTTTGTTTTTAATTTTAACTAGGGAAGTGTAAGGACCATCTGCTATTATTTTCTTGTCTGTGGTCCTGGTAGGTCATTAGTTTTATTCTTCTGCTCCTGTCCAATTGCACTGCCATGCAGAGAGGCTTTGTGGCGATGCTGGCAGGCTTCATTGTCAGTAGTAAGTGCAGAGAGTGCCATCCAGATTCTTCTCATGAGGCTCAGTGGGTTTGCCTACCTGCTTAGGATCTGCAGCTTCCATTCCAGCTGGACAAATGCTTTCATTGCAATGGTTTCATTGGTTGGAGCAGGTCATACACTCCTCATCGTGAAGCAAACCAAATCTCCAGGTAATAGTTATGCCAGTGTGGGGTGGGGTTGCTTTAGTTAAAGTCACAGAAGCCCTGAAGGATGAAGACTATGAGATATGAAGAATGTGTTGGTTTGTTTTTGTCAGTTTCATACAAACTAGAGTGTCAGGGTCCAGTGGCAGCCTGAACCCAAAATTAAGTCTCTTTACCAGACGCCAACATAAACTATCTCTCTCTGGACCGGCGTGGAGGCGCAGGAATAAAGACACATGGCTTTATCGGGAGGAAGATTTTCTGTGATCCTTCATGAAGTCCTGAGTTCACATCCTGAAGAATTCCTCCTGCTTTATTCTCCAAACAGCCTTATATATCAAAACATAAACTGAGGGGTAAATACATTAGCATTCTGTTTTCCTAGGTAACCAGGTGAATGGCTTTTAGTCACGTCCACATCTACCTATCTGCTCTGTATGCTAGCTGTCATGTAGGCTTGAATCTCTATCAGGCCCTCCAAATTACAAAGAAAGGAGCAAAACAACATCCTGACCTTTTGTTACGTAGAAGCAGCCTGTCTGGAAGGTTATGTGAACATCTCAGGTGTGGCCTAATGGCTTTAGAGCCTGGCTGCCATACCATATAGAAATATGGGCCTATACTAGAGTGACCTGAGATGAGGAAATCTCAACTCAGAATATGCTTCCATCAGACTGGCCTGTGAGCACGTCCTTGGGAGCATTTTCTTGATTGGTAATTGATGTGGGAGGGCCCAATCCACTCTGGACAGTGCTGTCCCTTGGCAGGTGATACTAGAATGTATAGAAAAGCAGACTCAGTAAGCCACAGGGCGCAAGCCAGTGAGCGGCGTTCCCGCATGGCCTCTGCTTCAGTTCCTGCCTGCAGGTTACTGTTTGAGTGCCTGCCCTAGCTCCCCTTCATGATGAACCCTAACCTATAAGATGTAATAAACTGTTTCTTCCCCAAGTTGCTTTTTGTCATAGTGTTTTATTACAACAACATAAAAGCAAATTAAGACAACTGTTCCTAAGTGGGTAGTCTAACGCCGGTTTGAACTAAGAGAATCCCAAGGGGGAAGGAAGGTTAGTAGCAAAGACACTGAGCAGGGAATGAACAGGGTGCAGGAGGTTCCACTGGACCGGCCACACTGTGGTGAGAAAGGAGAGTGCAGACAGTCCTGGGTGCAGAGTCTAGTGTGTGTGTGTGACAGGAACCACAAATGGGGAAGTGATGCCATCTTAGGTTTGGGATACTCACCCTGCCTGATGATGGGAATGGATTATTAGGGAGGAAGAACAGCAGGGTGACTAGCTAGGGATCCTGGGGTGTTCTTTGCAAGAGATTGATGGATAGAATTGTATGGTGTAGATACTAAGAAATGATAACTATTGGGATGTATCCCAGATGGGAATCTCTGGTACATGCTGAGTCTTAGGTGTTGAGTGTGAGTCTCTAGGTGATGGCTGGGATGCTCAGATATGGAGAGAATGATGAGTCTCTTTTGGCTAGTGAAATTGGGATGGCTAGGACTGAGGAGGTGGCTCAGCAGCTAAGAGCACTGGCTGCTCTTCCGGAGGTCCTGAATTCAGTTCTCAGCAACCATGTGGTGGCTCACAACCATTAATAATGCGATCTCTTGCCCTCCTCTGGCCTGTGGGCAGACATACAGGCAGAACACTATATATACTTAATAAATAAATCTTTAAAAAAGAAATAAAAATGTTTGGGTGGTTAATGATGCCCCTAAAGAGGTGAAGTTCTCTAGTAGGCATATGAGCCTGAGTGTTAGATGAGGNAGTTCCAGGACAGGCTCCAAAGCCACAGAGAAACCCTGTCTCGAAAAACAACAAAAAAATGTATTTCTACAAAGCTTAGAGCTGAAACTATGACTGGCTTTCCACTGGGTGACATGGGTGGCAACATCTCATCCAGTTACTGTGAGGAGTAGGGTGGAGCATAACGGGGTTGGGACAGTTGTCGGGGACATTCAGCACCGCCTTTGGTCACAACTCTTAGCCAGTCTTTAAGGTTGTCCTTGGCTTACTTATTAATACTCTATGAGAATAATTAACTTTATGGTGTTCATCCTCTGAGCATGCCTGGATCTTCTGCTCCCCGTTGTCTTTCTTACTTGAGTTCCTTTGCAGGCAGCGGAACAGTTGTTGGGTAACAGGTCAGCTGTTTTAATAGCAGGCCATATGGTTCACAGACATTTTGCTCCCAACAACTTGATAGGAATTCTGGTGGCACGATTTTTGTTTTTAATTTTAACTAGGGAAGTGTAAGGACCATCTGCTATTATTTTCTTGTCTGTGGTCCTGGTAGGTCATTAGTTTTATTCTTCTGCTCCTGTCCAATTGCACTGCCATGCAGAGAGGCTTTGTGGCGATGCTGGCAGGCTTCATTGTCAGTAGTAAGTGCAGAGAGTGCCATCCAGATTCTTCTCATGAGGCTCAGTGGGTTTGCCTACCTGCTTAGGATCTGCAGCTTCCATTCCAGCTGGACAAATGCTTTCATTGCAATGGTTTCATTGGTTGGAGCAGGTCATACACTCCTCATCGTGAAGCAAACCAAATCTCCAGGTAATAGTTATGCCAGTGTGGGGTGGGGTTGCTTTAGTTAAAGTCACAGAAGCCCTGAAGGATGAAGACTATGAGATATGAAGAATGTGTTGGTTTGTTTTTGTCAGTTTCATACAAACTAGAGTGTCAGGGTCCAGTGGCAGCCTGAACCCAAAATTAAGTCTCTTTACCAGACGCCAACATAAACTATCTCTCTCTGGACCGGCGTGGAGGCGCAGGAATAAAGACACATGGCTTTATCGGGAGGAAGATTTTCTGTGATCCTTCATGAAGTCCTGAGTTCACATCCTGAAGAATTCCTCCTGCTTTATTCTCCAAACAGCCTTATATATCAAAACATAAACTGAGGGGTAAATACATTAGCATTCTGTTTTCCTAGGTAACCAGGTGAATGGCTTTTAGTCACGTCCACATCTACCTATCTGCTCTGTATGCTAGCTGTCATGTAGGCTTGAATCTCTATCAGGCCCTCCAAATTACAAAGAAAGGAGCAAAACAACATCCTGACCTTTTGTTACGTAGAAGCAGCCTGTCTGGAAGGTTATGTGAACATCTCAGGTGTGGCCTAATGGCTTTAGAGCCTGGCTGCCATACCATATAGAAATATGGGCCTATACTAGAGTGACCTGAGATGAGGAAATCTCAACTCAGAATATGCTTCCATCAGACTGGCCTGTGAGCACGTCCTTGGGAGCATTTTCTTGATTGGTAATTGATGTGGGAGGGCCCAATCCACTCTGGACAGTGCTGTCCCTTGGCAGGTGATACTAGAATGTATAGAAAAGCAGACTCAGTAAGCCACAGGGCGCAAGCCAGTGAGCGGCGTTCCCGCATGGCCTCTGCTTCAGTTCCTGCCTGCAGGTTACTGTTTGAGTGCCTGCCCTAGCTCCCCTTCATGATGAACCCTAACCTATAAGATGTAATAAACTGTTTCTTCCCCAAGTTGCTTTTTGTCATAGTGTTTTATTACAACAACATAAAAGCAAATTAAGACAACTGTTCCTAAGTGGGTAGTCTAACGCCGGTTTGAACTAAGAGAATCCCAAGGGGGAAGGAAGGTTAGTAGCAAAGACACTGAGCAGGGAATGAACAGGGTGCAGGAGGTTCCACTGGACCGGCCACACTGTGGTGAGAAAGGAGAGTGCAGACAGTCCTGGGTGCAGAGTCTAGTGTGTGTGTGTGACAGGAACCACAAATGGGGAAGTGATGCCATCTTAGGTTTGGGATACTCACCCTGCCTGATGATGGGAATGGATTATTAGGGAGGAAGAACAGCAGGGTGACTAGCTAGGGATCCTGGGGTGTTCTTTGCAAGAGATTGATGGATAGAATTGTATGGTGTAGATACTAAGAAATGATAACTATTGGGATGTATCCCAGATGGGAATCTCTGGTACATGCTGAGTCTTAGGTGTTGAGTGTGAGTCTCTAGGTGATGGCTGGGATGCTCAGATATGGAGAGAATGATGAGTCTCTTTTGGCTAGTGAAATTGGGATGGCTAGGACTGAGGAGGTGGCTCAGCAGCTAAGAGCACTGGCTGCTCTTCCGGAGGTCCTGAATTCAGTTCTCAGCAACCATGTGGTGGCTCACAACCATTAATAATGCGATCTCTTGCCCTCCTCTGGCCTGTGGGCAGACATACAGGCAGAACACTATATATACTTAATAAATAAATCTTTAAAAAAGAAATAAAAATGTTTGGGTGGTTAATGATGCCCCTAAAGAGGTGAAGTTCTCTAGTAGGCATATGAGCCTGAGTGTTAGATGAGGGTTGAAGGCTGTAATAGTCATTTAAATTTCCTATGAATCAAGAGCACAATGAAGAGGCTCACATCTAGGCCAGGATTTGACCATTTTAGTACACATATACATCAGAAAGAGATGCTAGCAGAGGACCCTGGCACGGGTACTCAGAGAGGCTGGGGAAACCCAGGTGCTGGGGAGGACACTGGAAGGAAAAGACTCTTCTGAGCTGGTGAATGGTAATCCCACCCAGGCCCCAGTGCCAGTGGCTATACCTACACAGCAGCCTTGCTTGAATTTTGTTCCGTAGCTGCAAAGAGCAGGGCAGGTGGGACTGTCGCCTGCCTACCGCATCCTCAGCCATGGCAGCGCCAGAACCGTTAGAATCTTGTCTCCTTGGGATTCTGCGGATGGATTTTTGTTTCTGTTTTGCGCCAAATTTATGAGATATTCTTACTATTAAAACATGGTGGGGGAGAGCAAAGGAGGGGAAATTGTATATACAGCTGGTACAAGTCAGTTCTCTGAAAATATTCAACAACAATGCTAATCTTCTGCTCTCTTAATACTTTAAGGCTCATTAAAATAAACCGCAAGCTTGTATAAGTAGCTGACCGCATGAAGGACATGAAATGCTTACATTTTAAATTAGTGTGATAGTTCTAATGAGACGGGTCCTGGAATAAATTATTTGCAGAGTTTCATCTTTTCTCAGTGTCAACCCAGCTGGAAGATCCTGAAGGCAGTTGCTTTGAGGGGGGGGGTTAACTTTTGGTCATTTACAAGTATCACGTTGGTCAATTGATAATTGATACTATTTTTAAAAGAGAGTCATGAATTCTTGCTTTCTCCCTCTCTTAAAGGAAAACACCCTGCCTTACAGCAAGCATTTACGCTTGACAACAAAGCTGACCACCCTATCATTCTGTGCTGTGCAGCATCATTCACTAGGGCATGTTTCCTGCTGCACAAAATGCACAGTCTCTAAAACTGAAGCAGGATGTGCTGGGGGCGGCCCAGTCTACACTGCCGTTCTCTCTAAATCTGGAGAAATAGTAAAAATCGTCTTAAGTTTCTAGAGGGCTCAGTGGGAGACTTCGGCAAATTCTGTAAATGTTTGCTCCCATTATTTTCAATGCATAGACCCCATGGCCCTGTGCATGCTGGGTAAGAGCTCCCTGCTCAGCTACACCCTCAGCCCTCTGTAAAGGTTTAGTTTTTTAGTTTTACGTTTTACTCTCTTGGTAGTGGATTAATTTTTTTTAAGTTTTTTTAAAATCATTTTAAATTGTTATGTGTACGCATGTGTGGGTATTTGTACATGAGCACTGATGACCGAGGAGACAGGAAGAGGGTCTTGGATCCCAGGAGCTGGATTTTCAGGCAGTCACCTGACACAGGTGCTGAGAACTGAACTTGGGTACCCTGTAGAGCAATACTCACTCTTAACCAAACTCAATCTCCAACCCCTGATAGTTGGTTGAATTTGAAAGTAGATAAAGCTGGTAAGAAAGGCAAGGATTTTGGTAAGGAATCTTTCTTGGTTAGCCCACCAAACACCTGGTTCATTAACCAGGACACAAAGCTGTGAAGAAAGCACAGGAAATTATCCCTTTCCATGATTTTTGTCAGAACAACTACAGTTCTGCCTTGGGCATAAAGCAAACCTCTTTCCTCTCCTCTTTTTTTTTAATGTTTTCAAAAATCTCTCCATTTTTCTAAGATCAGATTAGAAGTAGCTTGTTTACCTGGTTGACTCAATTCTGCTTTCAAAGCCTAAAGCTCAAACATAAGGCGTAGAGCGTAGGATGTTGTCCTCAGTTGCCTGGGCCCGTGGTAATGAACGAGGAACCATCAAGCCCTTCTGATGCTTTGTGCTCACTTGTGTGTGGGTTGTGGGATGTAAAAGGCCTTGTCTGCCCTTGACTCGTAGGAGGTATGGCTTTTAGCCCTCCTTGCTCCTCTCTTGGGCTCTGTCCTCCTCTTCATGGTTTGTGGATCAGTCTGTGAAAGGAGACTTTCTCTTTGCCTGGGCACTGTTGGCAGAGGAAACTGCAGTTTGGACCTGCGTCCTCCCCACTTTTCCCCAGTGCTCAGCACTTTGCCTGACACTGAGACACCCATTAGTTCTTATTGAACAGTGAAGGACAGGCAGCAGGGTCTATCTGGTGCTGTGGTAGAGCTCTTGCCTACCCCAACCCCCACCCCCAGAATGGAGGTTTCTTTGAATTTCACATATGCTGCTGCCAACCAAACCCCTACCCAATCCTCCTCCCCCAATGCCTTGTTTCATTGCATAGAAGGGCTCCTTTGTTTTAGAAGCCTCAATCCAGTTTAGGCATTGCTTCTGCATGGCAAGGGAACGGCATTGTGTGGGACAATAGCCGTGTTGTCTCTCTACTGAGAATGGCTTCTTAAATCTGATTGCATCGTCCCTGCAGAAAATACAACACAGGCAGGTTTTATTTAGTTACATGTTTGGCCAGCCATACCCTTTATGACCGGCTTCTGATCTTCTTGTAGCCCCCACTGGCAACACCCCCTTGTTTCTTGAATGTTCCAGACCCTTGGCTGTCTGCTCATCCCACACCTAGAATGTTCTTTCACGGCATCTTCCTGATGTGCACCTTTCTGAACTTTTCTTGGTCCTCCAAATTGACACGTCTGTAGCCAAGCCGTCCTGCCAGCTCCGTCATCTCTGTCACCTTATTCCATCCCTGGGCACTTTGTGTTTTCCTGTGTCTGCATTCTGGCCTATTAGCTATCAGCTCCCCTTAGTGGAACAATTCACAAATCCAGGGAAGTGTCCCAGATTTAAGAATTTGTGCTTTCAGGACCTTGACATCCACCATCCATATGTGCAGCCCGCATGTGGCTCACGCTGTAAGGGTTCTGTGGTGAGGAAAAGGACTGCCTTGTAGAGCAGGTGGGTGATTTAGTTGCCTGTGGTCTAACTACTACTATTAGTGCTTTTTAGACCTAAACCCCTAATGTGTTTTCTCCACCCTTTTCTTTCATCTGCTTTCAGCAAGGGAAGCCATATGTGTTTGACAGAGTGCTGCCGCCCAACACAACCCAAGAGCAGGTCTACAATGCCTGTGCGAAACAGATTGTCAAAGGTAAGTGCTGCTTTGTTTCCTCCTGGGCTTTCCACTAATGAAAACATTAAGTGACATTTGCAGCCTGGCAATCAGTGTGCCTCGACTGTTAGAAGAGGCCTGTTAATTGAAAACCCTAAATGGCTGCCTTGGCGCTGGCCTTGGCTTGCTGTGATGGCCGTCACATTACTTGGCCTCAGTGTTTGTTTCCCTCGTTTCTTTTCCTCCTCTTCAGTGGGGCTATTCTGTTCTCTAAGAGCTGAAACGGCAAGGTATGCTGTGGTCGCAGCGTCCCTGTCTTGGGCTAAAGAAACCACAGGTATGGTGCTCCCCTCACCTTTGAAGGAAGAAATGTGTGGCCCAGGGCTGTAGTTGTACATCGTTAGCTGTTTCTTTTATAATAACTGTGAGCATGGAGTCTTACAGGCGAAAGGCTGCTCTTGCCATCAAAGGATATTCTACAGTGTCATGAAGTGCCCTTACTGAGGTGGCCGTGGAGCTATCCGTGCGATACAGCACGCCTTGATCTCAGCTTCGCCTCACCCACTTTCATCCGTCCTACCACATCCCCAACATTTGCTTCTCCAAGCAGGTAGCCTCAGGCTTGCCTGTGTGTTTCAGAGATCATCCTTTTCTGCTGTGACTGGCCTTGGCCCTGGAGGATTTGTGTCAAAATAGCAGCACGGCGATGAAGCAATTTTCACGTTGCTTTCTCTTGCCCTTTCAAAGCAGGAGCAGGTTGGAGCACGCTGTGGCAGGGCCTGCCATCTGGACAGAGCTGAGGGACATATATCTCCTGCTCGCTCTGCACCATCAAATCCTCGCCTTCAGATTGGAATGCCAGAGCAGTTCTGTGCTCAGAGGTCCTCATAACATAACACCACCCACATAGGCAGCCATGGATTTAAAAGACCGAAGCGGGTTTTTTTT
>LOEQ01005326.1:101598-113150 GCA_001685075.1 Bramus lutescens
AAGAGCAGCCAGTGCTCTTAACCTCTGAGCCATCTCTCCAGCCCCCCGAATGAACTTTTAAAAGTAATCTCCCAGGCTATGGTGAGAGGAAGTGATTTTCCTTCCTGCAACATCAAGGTAAAGCGTAAATATACAAGCAAGACCCTCTTGGTGTAGATAACCGAGCATAGCTGGGTTATGTCTTGTCCTAAGAGCCCTACCAAAGTTAGGGTTGGGACAGCGTACACAGTGGACATCTTCTCTAGAGCCTGAGATGTGAATCAAATGATTCTGAAGATCGTCATAGTCCCCTGATTCATGATGCTGTCATGGACTGGTGACCTCTACTTCTTAGTCTGTCTACACTCTGAATGACTTTGAGGACCTTTGTGCAATGGCAGAGCCCTGGCGTTTCCCACACTCCCATCTTTGGTGTGGTTTTCAAAGTGTTGACTGAAAGGCACGTTGGCATGTAGATCTCTCCATTTCTGTGGGAAGACTTTGTAAGGGTGGTGACTATAATCGTGGTCAATAAGGCTGTAGGTGTCTAGGCATTAAACGCTGTAGTTACTGGATATTATTGTTGAGGTCCTGGCAACTGTATCCTAGGCCAGCAGAAGCTGCTCTGGGCACTTGTCTTCCAAATAAACTAAAATGAACTATCTAAATGCTAGAGAAGGTGGTTTTTCATTTTCCAGTTTTGATTTCTTTAAACTACCATTATTTATTTATACAGGTAATATTAAGTGCTTACTATGTGATAAGCACTGCCAGGGACTGGGGTCACTGGAGCATATAAGGCTGTCTGCTAAGAGCTCTCAGTATAGAGGAAGAGGCAAGTGCATCTTCTTGCGCATTATACAGGTGTTATGTAGGTTAAGATGGTGTGTGCACAATGCTTGGACAACACAAAGGAGTGCCACTTTGTGCTGATTTGGTGAGTGTGGAGAATTAAAGAAACCTTTTTGGAAATGCTGGGCCCTGAGGACTAGAGATTATAGTGGAGCTGTAGTCGCAGAGTGAACTGCAAGAGCATAAAGATACAATCGGTGTGGCATGTTTGGATAGTACAAAGGGCGTAGCTTAAGATGTTGAGTACATGATGGGAAGTGAGGTTACAAAAATCAGTCCAGTCTTTTGGTGGACATGCTGGACTTTATCCTGTGGGCAGTGAGGGCAGACCGAAAAGCTTTAAGCTTAGGAAGATATACAAGATCTATTTCATTATTCTATATGACTCATAAAGAATTACTTAGCTCTGTATTGTTGGTTCTTAATCACTTTGCATGTTGCATCTGAAAGCTTAAGTTTATGAAGTGTGAACATAACTATTCCTACCGTATTAGAATGGAATTTGATGCTCAGAAATTAAAGCACCTTGGGCAAAGCTAGAAGAACACGTGGGTCTTGATTTGCGACTGACTGTGCTTTGAGTTCCTTTCTGATGGGTCCACAATGAGCATTTAAACACACACCATCATCAAGTAATTATTTTATGAGTTGTTCCTTTTCAATCAGGCCATATGGACTTATTAACCAACAGTCCAAAATGACAGGGATAGGAACGGGTGTGGGAGGACAATAGAGGAGAAAGAACACCCATTGTGGTTCCACAGACTTGTGCTGGCCAGCCCTAGGGTGCATTTCCATTCCAAAATGCAGTGTGCTTTTGCTTTGGAATGATGTCCTTCAGACAGGGCGTCACCATTCTGCTCTGGAAATAGCCATTCTGTTCAACAGAGACTAAAGCAAATGTGTTTCCCAGGCCCAGGACTGTCTGCCATTTATTGCAACGAAGTGTCTTGTTATAGTCACTAGTGTATGGATCATCACTCTATAGTCATGGCCAGCTTGAGTTGTTTGGTTGGCTGATAAGAGTCTTAGAATCCCAAACCAGACAACCTTCAGCTGTGGCCAGAAACCATAGTGCTGAAACACCACCATTTCACCTGGGTGTCTAGTAGGCTAGGCAGAGCCTCTTAGAGAACACTGATGTGTCGATGTGATGAGCTGTCCCCAGGTTCATAATTAACAAAGGACTCACTCTGCCCCAGCCATCCCTGGCCTCAGACAGGAGCAGAACCAAGGACACATGCTTGGGCTTCTAACATCTGCAGCTGGAGCTAGGCAGTGTAGCGGTCCTCTCCCATCTTCTTTGTGAAATAAGACGGTGCTGGCCACCTGCAGCAGAAGCTTCTCGGTTTGCCTGGTTGTTGGATGGACACACTCTGGTCTGTGAGGTGTGGGGCTCCATGATATGAGTTGAGATCTCACTGGCCAGACACCATCACAAAGGAAGATTCTGTCTGGAAGAGCATTGTCAGGGTGTGGAAATAGTCATTCTGCTCAACAGAAGCTAAGACAAGTGTGTTTCTCAGGCCCAGAAACTGCCTGCCATTACTGCGATGAAAGTATCTCTTTGTGGGCCTTTTGGTTGGGAGTTGCAGTGTGGCCCTGGAGGTGGCATGTGGCTCCACAAAGAGCCCAGCACAAGCCAGGGTTGGAGTCTTCCCTCAGCAGATTCTGGGCTGGCATTGTTCACCCATTCCTTTCTCTTGCCTGTACCCTCCACTAAACGTAAAATACAGATTGAATAAATAAACACATCCTCTCAAACCTGAGAAAATAGACAGCCCTAGGTTAAAAGGACCCTATCTTTTAGAATTATTTTTGAATTCAGAATTGAGTCGATAGAGGGCAACATCAGCTGCATTCAATTCTGGTCCCCAAGATTCTCTCCAATTAGCTGTAAGATGATTCCTGATACTTTAAAGGCCAATCGGAGTTTGTTTCAGTGGGTTTATATGTTCTCTATTTTAAAAAATAAGAAGGTAGTTATGCTCAGGGTTGACATAATAAAGAGAATGGATTTTCTCTGAGTACAGTCTTACGTGCCTCTCAGCACCTCAACCCAATGCTATTCAGGCATTTTTTTCCTATGCTTCTATCACATTCTTATTAATGGAAGTCATGGGTTTTAATATATNATATATTCTTATATATATATATATAATATATAAAGAGTTAGATGCTCCTCTTTTCCCCCTTTCTCCTTTTATTTATTCTTCTCTCATACAACCTGTCCAGACTGCAGCCTCCCCTCCCTGCCCTCCTCAGAGCCCGCCTTCCCCCCCACTCTTCCCCTCCCCACCTTGATCCACTCCTCCTTGATTTCCTTTAGAAAAAAGCAGGCCTCCCAGGGATATCACCTGAACACAGCATAACCAGTTACAACAGGACTAGGCACAAGCCCTCATAGCAAGGCTGGACAAGGCAACCCAGTAGGAGGAAAAGGGTCCCGAGAGCAGGGGAAAGAGGCACAGACACCCCCCACTCCCACTGTTAGGAGTCCCACAAACACCCTTAGCTACACAATCACAGCATGTATGCAGAGGACTGGGCCTCTGTGATTGTTGCCTCTTCAGTCTCTGTGATAGCTCAGGCTATCCTCAAGCCCTCATGGAGCTAAGGATGACCTTGAATATCTGATCCTTTTGCTTCTATTTCATCAGAATTGGGGTGACAGGCCTGTGCCATCACTCCTCCAGTGTGGAACACTAGTACTGAGCCCAGTGCTTTGTGACTACTAGAGAAGTACTCTACCAATCCGTCCGAGACTTGAGGCTGTCCTTTTGAGAGATAGGACCCTGCCCATAACCTCAGGAGAACAGGAAACAGAAACTATCTAGTTGGTAAAATTGTGTATTATGCTTGGTGAGGATGGTCCAGGGGCCTCATGGAGATGCCAGCTTCCTTCTCTCTGGCAGAGGGAGAGCTGTGGGCTGGATTTAGGCTCTGAAGCCAGTATCCTTTAGGGTGTGACCAGTTGCTCAGATCCATTGCATTTTATTACCGCAGAGAGCAGGGTGCCACATGTGAGGACAGGAGCCGGGTCAGGAGCTGGGTGGATTTGGGAGCCCTGCATACACAGGAGGGTAAAGTAAGAAAGGCCCGTCAGGGTGAGGAGAGGTGTTTAATTCTAATAAAGGAAGGTTTTCTGTTGGGAGCGTGACAGTGCATGGCATTCCACTTGCCTGCGGTTGTTTGTGTTATGAGTGTTGAATTTTAAAAGCACAGCTGAAGGATGCAGCCCCTTTCTTCAGGTCCTTCAAAGGACATTTGTGTGGTAGTATAGAGGCACCCTGCCCTGGTGCTGTCTCCACACCCAAGGAATCTTTTCTCTGAGAGTTGACATTTTCATGGAAACTGAAGCTTAAACCTCCAACCTCCAACCCTAACACTGGCTTCTTCAGTGGTTTTTTTTTTTCTTCCTGCTGTTACGAAGGAAACCACTTTTATAAACCATTTCCAGAAGACTGATATGTGTGAGCATTCCTCACCCCCAGCTTAATGCAAACTCTTTTTTTTTTAATGTTTGATTAATTCTTTGAGGATTTTGCATCATGCAACCCCGATCCTGGTCATCTTCCCAGATCCTTGATTCCATGCTCTGCCCTTGCAACCTTCCCCACAAAACAAAATTTAAGAGTAAAATCAAAACCAAACACCCCTCCCAAACAAAGCAAAACAAATGAACAAAATAGCAAATAAAAAAAATGGCATCGAAATTATAGTGTTGCCCAGCGAGTCACACAGTATATCCTTTAGTTCATATATCTTCACTTGTAAGTGTTCGTTGCCATGAGTGTGGTTCAAGGCCTCTGCTTCTGCTACACCCTCACTGGGACGCCTCTTGGATATCCATCCTATTGTTGTACTGTGTCGTAGAGATCCTGTAGTTTTGGATCTGTAGGTTCGGCCCCTTCACGTGCTCTTGCAGTTCTTCACAGATGATTTCATAGATGAGGTGGGTGCTGAGGTGGGCTACCATGTAGCCCTGCTTCTGGGCCTGGGTGGTGGCTGGGTTCATCAGCCCACCAGCTTTCCCTCATCGTCACCCTCCAGGCGATCATATGTGCCCAGTGCCAGGAGGCCAACTTTATTTTCCTCAATGAAGGCCCTTTTTCCTTCCGGTCTTCAACATACAATGCCCTCATCAGGGACTTATAAGTCAGCATTTGAGTTTGCAAAAGCAAGAGCCCNCCCACCAGCTTTCCCTCATCGTCACCCTCCAGGCGATCATATGTGCCCAGTGCCGGGAGGCCAACTTTATTTTCCTCAATGAAGGCCCTTTTTCCTTCCAGTCTTCAACATATAGTGCCCTCATCAGGGACTTATAAGTCAGCATTTGAGTTTGCAAAAGCAAGAGCCCACGAGGACAGAGGCCTTTACAAAAATTTGTCTTTTTATCATAGTATCATAGTGCTGCCTCAGCTAGCTCACCTAGTGATGGAAATTCTTAAAGGCTGCTAGGATTTTCTTTTTAATCTTATTTTTTGTTTCCTGTTCTTAACTTCTTGAAGGAAAATCCTTTCTTCTCTGTTCCTAAATTATACTCTAACAATCTCAGATTAGTAAAATATGTATGCTTTATGGAAAAAATCCTAGCAACCAAAACAAACAAACAAAAACAAATAAAGCCAACATAATGAAATTTAGAAAGGGGACCATCCCTATCTGAAAGAGGTAGAGTTGACGGGCTGGCACACTTTTCTCACATGGTCCCAAGTAGCATCCTCTATTTAGGGTACCTGACCTTGCCCTCACCATCAACCACACTAGCATCCTCTGTGCAGGGCACCCCTCCTTGCCTTCACCATCAGCCACATTAAGAATTGCTCCCTTGGTGCAGAATGGTGGGTCAAGGATATTAATTATGCATCGTTTTCCGTTCTGCGAGGGCTGTATAAATGAGGGGAAGGCAGGAGGGAATATGTTTTAATCACCTCTGCTGCTTGGAGAGAATTCCCACAGATGATCTTCAGCTCTGCAACATGAAGCAGCCCCCACCTGCTCGCCTCCTCTCAGCTCTGTGTGAAACGGAAGCCGGCCTGCCATGCTTGTGGGCTTTCACAGTGTGCTTATTGTGTAATTAAGAGAAATTCTTGATGTCGGTGGGCCCAGGCTGTCCTGCTAGCAAGACAGTGGGAACACAGGCACTAAATCAGGCCTGCTGGTTTCCAGGCTGATTGACTTGTCTGTGGGGCTCCATTGGCAGTGTGGTTGGTGCCTCTCCTTCCTCTAGCTCTAGTCTGTTCGGATGGGGCTCTGGTGGGATCTTCATGGGAAGCGACTCCAAGGATCCAGATTTAAGCTTACCCAAACCAAACCTTCAGACAAGACGGTCTTTTCTACTCTCCAGAAGCTGAAAGCCTGCTTGCTTTTTCTCCTCAATGATCTCACGAGACCAATATATAGACGAAAGCTTTGAGTATCTAAAAATGGCTCTACCCCTTCAGTCAGGCAATCTGTAGAAATGTGAGTCCCTTTCTTGTTATTTGTGGGACAACAGACTCATTTCTGTTCTTATTTCACAATCGTACTTAAAAAGCACATGCAGTTGGCACGTACTGTGTAAGAATGAGATGAGCCATTTGGAAACTGTAACTGACTCATGCAACCAATACTAGTGTAGGATCAAAGCAACGAATTCATTTGAATCTATTTTATGTTCACAGATGTCCTGGAGGGTTACAATGGGACAATATTTGCATACGGGCAGACTTCATCAGGAAAAACCCATACCATGGAGGTAAGTTTGCACTGTCAGTACCTGAGGGGCCGGTGCTTTCGGCAAAGCTGGAGAAGTGTGTGACAGCAGAGATGAGTATATTGGGGAGTTTTAAAGTAGCACTGAGTAGCAGGGCAGGTGGTGGCGCAGGCCTTTAATCTCAGCGCTCGGGAGGGAGAGGCAGATGGGTCTCTGTGAGTTCAAGGCCAGCCTGGTCTACAAGGTGAGTTCCAGGACAGCCAGGGTTGTTACACAGAGAAACTTTGCCCACATCCAGAGTGAATGTGAACTGTTGTGTATCACCACTGAAAGAGGTGGACCTGCTCACGCTTTGACTGGAGAGCTTGGTGGCTTCAGGCTGTCTCACAAATGGGGATCCTTTATTGCCTCCTTTACTGGTTTTTGCTTGGGACTCCTGAAAGCTAGGCCTCCCTGACGGTGAGGAGAGGCGAGGACAGTTATTCTATGATATAGCACTGAGCAAATTTGGGGAATTCAGCTTACAAGCAGCAGGGCAGGATGAATCCTTTATCCTTCAAGCTAATGCTTTTTCCTTCCTGAATCCCTCCTGGAAGCAGCAGTGAGGTGGCTGTTGCACAATGGGTTCAGCTCATGAATCATTCCTATTGAAGAGGAGATTTCAAAGGCGTGAGGCTACAGGCTTCAGAGCTCTGATGTTCTGGGTGCTGAATCGAGTGTGTAGGGAGGGATGCTTAGGGAATCTTGTTTCTGTTGTGTTGACTTTCTTTTGCCCGTTTTGCAGAAGACAAAGTGGCCTGGAGACCGTACAGATTAAAGAAGCATGAGGCTCATTTGCCGCCTCTTCTCCATCAGGACTGTTGCCCCAAACATAGGCGATGTTAGCTAGGTGTCTCCACACCTCACCCCCCTCCCCAAGCAGTACATTCCAGAAGACCTGGGCTTAGTTTCTCCTCTCTCCAGTTTGCCTCTCTTAAGGGCCCCCAGGCCCTTGACCTTGCAGGCACTGGCAAAGTTTAGTTGCTTGTGGTTCCCAGCCCCGCCTTTTTTGAAGATGGAGGATGGGGGGGGGGACTAATGGAGTGGAAGAAGGAGAAAGCATGTTCTCAATAGGGAATCTTTCAATTTTTCGTTTTTTGGAAAATTAGTAAGGTGTGTGTAACATGTGAGAAAAAAACCTTTACTATTTTAAATCTCCAGGCTATTAAGGAATGCTTACTAGAGAGAATTCTAAGCTCTGGGATTAATTTATCGTTGAAAAATATAAAGTATTTGCTAAATGTCAGAAACTTAAAAATTGTAAACATTAAGAGAGACTGTCCTGCAAAGGGCAACTCTGGAAGACAGTGACTGGGTATAGGTGCTGGGGAGGGGGGTGTGCCTGTCCTTCAGTGCTGGCGTGGGGACACGTTGTAAAATGAGATTCTCTGGGGCCTTTGGTACCTTTGCAGTGTAAATTCAACCCTCTACCTTGAGTGCACTCCTGGGGGACCTGAAAGGAACTGGATTCCATACTGATCTCATCTGAGTTCCCCAAATTCTGTCACCTCTACATTTTTGTCAGTTGTCCTGAGTTACTTCTTTGCTGTGAGGTCTGCCTGCAGCTGGGAGGAGCTGGCTGAATCTCTTCCCTGTCACCCAGCCCACCCACCCAGCCCCCTTCCCACCCAGAATTGGATCCTGTTCTTCTGTAGGTGCTGGCAGACTGGGGAAGGTTGGGGGTCTGCTAAGCAGAGACCAGAGGAAAGAGGTCGCTGTAAGCTGCAGTCACAGACTGTAGGAAACAGAAATTCAGGACCCTGGGATGCAGTTAAAGAAGAAATACTCGCCAGGGTTTGTGTCTCCTAAAAGGAGGAGTTCATATATTCAGAAATTGCACACAGTCATCTTTCAAAGGCATTCAGGAGGGATGTTAGTTCCCTGAGGGAACCGATGGTCACATTTTAAAGCAGTTTTTCATTTTTTCTTAATCCCCCTATTTTGGGTCTGGCACCTAGTGGTGTTGCCTTTATCTTCTATTAAAGAGAACAACACACAATCCTCCATAAAATTGGAAAGATTAGCTTCTCATGATGCTGCATTTAAGGGGGATTTTCAGGTAAAATAGAGCCCACTGGCCAAGACTAGTCCTGAGGACGGTAGACCCCATCATACAAGAATCATGAGCTTGTCAGGAGGATTTGCAGGTTCCTAGAGAGAGTGTTGACTGCTGGCTGCAGACAGGCAGGGGGTGGGATCTGTCATTTCTTGGACTTTGGCTGTCGCATGGTGGTTCATGGCGGTGCACTCAGTGGCCCTCTTGAGCGCGCCTGGGAGATGACTAGGGTCACCTTGTGGTTTTCCTTCTGTTCAGAGGGACATCTGGAGGCCATA
Organism: Bramus lutescens; assembly: GCA_001685075.1. Taxonomy (NCBI): domain Eukaryota; kingdom Metazoa; phylum Chordata; class Mammalia; order Rodentia; family Cricetidae; genus Bramus; species Bramus lutescens. The sequence continues at coordinate 110,501 of LOEQ01005326.1, forward strand.
GGAACCACATAGTCTTTCCGGCCACCTTGTAAACCAGCCTAATGATTCCTAAGGAAATCAAGAGTGCATGGTTCTCACACATGGCAGGCCGCTTGCTTCTCATCTACAGTGTTTGAAGAAACCGTGGAAGCCAGAGAGGCTGCTGACAGAGAACAAAGAGAGTCTTGTTGAGTGGCCAGCGGACTGTGTCTTTTTTCTCCCTCTGTACCTGTTCCTGGAAGGCTACATTCAGCTGGAAAAGTGTCTGAAGAGCATCATACAGAACACAGCTATAAAGTGTTTGTCCTGTTGGCTCCCTTGGAGGAGCAACAGATAGCAGCTCACTTCTTTGTACTGTGCCTCCCTTATCCTCGAGCCAGACTACACTTTGGCTGTCTTTGACAGGGCATACTTGCTCTCTGTTCCTGGTTTTGCTGCTGCCAGCCCACCCCTGCTGCCCACAGCCTCTGTTCAGCCTAGATTTCAATCATCCCGTACAATCTGGGGGCTGCCAAGGAAGCCGTCTCTTGTACCTCAGCTGCAAGGGCCTAGTGTGAGTGACTTAAGTGGACAAGTATCGGACTACTGGCGTAACAGTCTGTGCATGTATGTTTCATCTGGAAGCAGTTAACTTGGAAACAGTAAGGTCTTTATATATACACAGACACATACACACACACACACAGAGAAGCATTCCATATATATTATGCATACCCTTTCCGTGTATGTCATGTGTGTACTGCATTCTACAAGTAGTACACACATCTTCCACACACATATAATATAGACACAGATACAACACATTTATGCACTGGAACTCTATATATTCATACATATGCTACACACACATTCCATATTCACCACACAGAAAACATTTACCATACAGATATCCTTCACATATATGCATCACAAACATATACATTATACCTCCTATATATATACATAAATAAATGAAATTTACACCCTGGCAATGCTGAAGCATTGCAGCCCATATATGGCGGTTCTGTTGAACTTGTCCATATTGGGCGCAATGCTGAAACATTCATGGGCAGCCTGTATGTGGCAGTTCTGTTGAACTTGTCCATATTGGGTTTCATGGTCTAAGTTGATGAGGACAACTGACGAGGTGAGAAAGAGGTCTCCCGTGGTCTGGAGTAATGTCTGCCAACACTCGTGCCATGTGCTTGCTGGGAATTGAACTCAGAACCTTTGGAAGAACACACAGTGCTCTTAACTACTGAGCTATCTCCACACACGTTATAAATCTCTCTTCACACTGCCACATAACAAATAGACACATATCTCATGTACATCACGCACTCCCATATGTCACACATGTATTCCACAAGCATCGTCTCACTAGCCATATACTATTAATATGATACACACTCTCCCTTCCCTGGGAGGGAGGCAAATTTTAAGTCAGGAATCAATAAAAGATGGTCTTCTGGGAGAGAACGACCTAGGAAAACACGTTTGCGTCAATTATAAATGACTTTTATATTACCAGTTTCTCTTCTCTGGTTAGTGGACCACTAAGAAGAAGCTAGAGGGTTATCATGGATTATTCAAGAGCCCTGGAGGTTTGAGTAGAAAAGACTTTTGATTGACTGAATGGGGCAGTGAACTTTAACTGGAAGAAAATTTGTCTTTTTATCATAGGAATCTTTTGCTAGTAGTCTCTGCAGTGTAGAGACCATGGCCATGGTCTGTTTCGTTTGTGTTTGTGACGGACTATGTGATTTAAATGTGATCAAGATTTGAAAGCCCGAGTCTCAGTTATGTGGTGCTGTTTTCCTACAATAACATACAGTACTAACCTGGAGTAGAACACTGTTTTAGGACTGCTGAGGTTAAGCCAGCCCCACTTAGCTTAGAGAGAGCCTGTTGGGAGCTGCGTATTAGAACACTAATGTTTGCTTAGTCCTCATGACGGGAACATTTTATGTGTTCTATTGAACTTAAACTCTGCACTAATTTTATACAGTAAGTACTTTGCCAAGTCTCCTGAGTGTGTCTATGTTTAGTGTGTCTAGAACCAAATCAAAACACAATGTAAATACATCATCTGACTTATTGTTCTTGATAGTCGAGGGCAGCATGCCAGGATAGCCAGAGAGTAGTAGCCCAGCATGTCTGAATTCTGCACCCATATTGCTTTTTAATAGAGCAGAAAGTCAGCAGTCTGATGTGCCAAGAAATTATGACACCAAGCCTTTACTGCCTCTGTCCTCGTGGGCTCTTGCTTTTGCAAACTCAAATGTTGACTTATAAGTCCCTGATGAGGGCATTGTGTGATGAAGACCGGAAGGAAAAAGGGGCTTCATTGAGGAAAATAAAGTTGGCCTCCCCGCACTGGGCAGCTCTGCCACAGGTATCTAGGTCTAATTGGTAAAGATTGTTGGGCATCCCTCAAGACTGAGGAGAAAACTGGTTTTGTGTTCCTCCCAGAGGTTTATAACTCCCAAAGAGTCTAAAAAACTTCTTCAGGTGTTCAGTCGTGGCAGAGCTGCAGGCTGTGTCCATGGACAGGTAGGCTGTTTAACTCGTGGGAGAGGACTTGAGTATTCAAGAGAAGATTCTGCGGAGCTGTGTTCCATAAGGTCACACCAAAACCGTGGTTTTAAACCCTTCAGGACAATCCGGTTCCATCCGGTTCTCCCACCGCCCC
>LOEQ01005327.1:0-15548 GCA_001685075.1 Bramus lutescens
ACACACACACACACACATGATAAGGGGGGAAGGCAGAATAAAAGGGAGGGAGAGTAAAAGCCTGTGACCCAGGCTGGCTTCAAACTTACTATGTAACCCAGGCTACCCTTGAACACCTGACCATACCAGCTGTCTGCCTGTTTTTCCCACTTCCCACATTCTACCATGATTGGATCTTTTAACAGTTTCTTCCTGAGTAGAAGAAAAGAATTCTTCCCATCTTATTGATATCATCACATGAAGGGTAGCTACTTCATATATCTATTTGGTTCAATTGTGAACAACAAATAAATCCCTGTCATCTATGATATAAAACGTTTTTTATTGGGAATCTCTGCTCCAGTCTTACACCCCCATTCCAAACCCTGCCATTCTTAGAAAGCCTACCACGAGTCAGCTCGTTTCATGGAGATACTCAAGACCATGCATGTGGGATTTTTAAGACCAGATTTGCGGTGTGATTTCTCTCCTGCTTTCTTCCCCTGAGAATCATCTGGGGGTGCTTTGCTCCTTAAACCTGGATTTTTAATTTGGTTGAATTTAGCTTAGAGCATTGTTGGAGAAATTCACAACCAGGGATGCAAAATACTTATCAATTTTGAGATTTGACTATTGCTACTGTTTATTGTAATCTTATCATGAAAACCAAATTAATACACCCCTTTCCCCCCACCATGTAATCTTACTAGCAATATAAAGTATAAAAGGAGTAACCTATTTTCAGTAAAGGGGCATCCATCCTGATTAACCCTCAGATGGCATCTGTCCCTTCCAAACTCTGCATTACTTCTTTGTGATCAGAATGCCCCTGGAGCTGGATTTCAGTACTTACTGATTTTTTTTTTTGCCTCCGACCTGAGGATTTTTACCAATATACTTTGATGGCTAGGCTATCTGCTGTTACTTTTATTGTATTATTTGTTATGATTTATGGTGGCATGACCCTGGCAGGTTCCCCTGCTGGTGCGGGGTGGGTGGGAGACAGACAGATACGCCATGTGGAGAGAACTTAGGTATAGAGTTTATTTAGTGGTATTGGGAAGGGTATAAGAGAAAGGGTTTATGGTTTATGAAGGGAAAGAGAGAGAAAGAGAGAGAGAGGAGGGAAGGGGAAGGAGGAGAAGGCAGAGGCTGCCTCTTCAGAAGAACAACAGAGAGAAAAAAGGAAAGAGAGGAGGTTGGAGATCCTTGCCTAGGTGGGAAAGGGAAGACTGGGAGTGGGTGGACCTTGTCTCTTAAAGGGAAAGGTACCCAGGTGACAGGGCAGGCCAGGAGACTTACAATTACAACATTCCCATCTTTCTCTTATAAGAAAAAGGTGAGGAGTTAGGCATGGCAGGTTAACCGGATGAGGGTGTTGAGTTCTCAAGACTGTTTTGTGTTTATTTGTGGATGTCAGAGTCTTGGGAAAGCTGGGTTGCTTACAATAATGTTGTAATTATAATTCTGCTGTCCCCTTAAGAGACAAGCCCTGCCTATTCCCAATCTCCCTTCCCACTGAGACAAGGAGATCTCGTGCCTCCTCTCTTCCATTTATCTCTCTCTCTCTGTTCTGAGGAAGTCAGCTTCTGCCTTTTCCTCCCCCTTTCTTTTCTCTCTTTCTATGACCCTCTCTTTCTCCCACTCCATAACCCCTTACCCTTACACCCTTCCCAATACCCACCAAACAAATTCTATATGCAAGCTCTATCTGTGTGGCATATCTGTCTGTCTCCCACATACTCCCACAGGGACTTGCCAGGGTCACCCACCATAAACCATACATCATAACATTGGTGTGTGACTCAGCCAGGCTCTCTCCATGTCCCTTCCTGGTCATGGATAAATGAGAGGTATAAAAGTACGAAGTGTGATTCTCATTCATTGCAATATATTATCACATTTTAAGCTATAGTGCTTTATTTTTAAAATATTGAATCAAAAAAACTTTGAATAATAATATTATACCATACCAAAAATGTTGAAAACATGATTTCCTTAGTTTAGTAGTTTAAAAATGAAAACTGATTTAAAAATATCACAGTTACAAGTGAAATGTATAGGCATCAGGTGATTTCTATTTAGAAAACAATTTTCATTATAATATAAATAAGCAGACCAATGTAGGCTTAGAGTGGATTTATAATTATTGAAAAACAAAAACTGGAAGTCATCTTCCCAAGATCCTTCACTGGAAACTGTGATACTTTACCAACAAGTGAAAGTGTGAGCTGATAATAATTATTTCTTAGACAAACAAAGTCTATTTATTTATTATTACTTTTATGGGGTTAAACCACTAATTAATGCTGTATGTTTTGCAAAATGAATTGAATAATGCAAATTTCTCTTAAAGCAGTGATTTTTACTAGCAATTTACAGTATTTTATCTGTTGTAAACCTATAATTAGAAACATGCTCACTTAATCAGACACTGCCAAGTGCATTGCTCAACTGCAAATAAGCAACAATTTCTATTTATTCCTCAGTGACAAGCACACTACATCATATTTTCAGCAATGTTAATAGGTACAATGATCATAGGAGTTTTGGAAACAGTTATTTTGCTGAGTCATTTTTGGTGTTAGTTTTGACATCCTCTTGGCTCAAATAGCAGTGAAAGAACAGCGATGTCTCTACAATAATCAAGGACACATATTAAAGGCAGAAAAAAATAACTTGGCAACAGGCTAAACATATGATAAGAAATCCTTTCTCGTAATACGTCTCCCTTTCCTACTAGGAAAAAATATTCAGGAGTAGAGATATCAGTATTTTTTGAGTACTTTTAGCCATAGAATGGCTTTTATTAAAAATTTCTTTTCTGTACACAATCATTTAATGTGACATACGAAGCATTGCATTGCCTTATGCTCGAAGTACTGTCTTATACTATGAATATTAAAATTTTAAAAGTTAATTACATATTATATACCAGTTTTAGAAAAAGAACCATCATTTTTTCCCAAGCATAAAAATTTAAGGAACTTTACAGCCTTGTTGGAATTGGAGGTTTGGAAATTCACTCTGAGTGCTGACACCCAGTAGCTGCTCACTGAGAGCTGAAGATAGCATAGACAATGGCTCTTCCTCCAGGAGCTGCATTTTGGGGTTGGAGAGATGGCCCTGAGTTTAGCAATGTTTGCTATTCTTACATAGGATCCAAGTTTGTGCTTTTGACATCAATGTCATGCATTTCAGAACCTCCTGTAACTCTAGTTCCGGGAGACCCATTATTCTCTTTTGGCCTCCCTAGGTACACACGCGCACACACACACACACACACACACATACACACGCACACACACACACACATACACACGCACACACACGAACACATACACACACATACACACGCACATACACACACATACACATACACACACGCATACACACACACAAGTGAGAGACATGTACAGGCAACACACATGCACATATGTAAAAAATTAAATAAATAAAATAAAACTTAAAAAATTTGTTGTCCTATGCTTAATACCTTTGAATTTTAAAAAGTTTTTTCATCTTTTTCTAACTATTAAAACCTGTGGCCCGAGCATAAGCAAGATTAGATTGTAGTTCTACATGAAAACATCTGGTTTTTGACATAAAAATGTAATTGTGGAAAGAATGCAACTTGTAGCTAGTATCTTCTTATAGTTATTTATCATAATGGATTATTAAATGTTATTCTTACCTTTTCTGCTGAAATGAATGCCTCCAAATAAGTCACACTTCCTGTAGGCATGTCACTTAGCACAATATTAATACAGACTGGGCTTCAAAAAGGACAGAATATGAAGTTCTGCTTGATTCAGAATTTTTATACCTGGGGATTAATAAATAAGACAGAAATGAGTCAATTAAATATTCAAGATTCAGAATATCAGCCATAAGTGGATTAAATAAGTACTGCTTCTGATTTGAAAGTGTTGAGAAGAGTCTAAGTATGAATAATGCTTAAATATGAAACAGAGCACTGTATGGTCACTAAAGTGTTATTCTACTTCCACGCTTATAAGAATAAGTGTTAAAGAAGTATCAATAAACAAACCATTAGAAAGTAATATAGAGTATAAACTTGCTTTTTTATAAAAACATATGTTTAAATTATTTTAAAAGATATAAGTTACTTTTGAAAGTATATATAAAACAAGAGATTTAATATTGGCCATAACATATCTCCCAGAAAATTTATTTGTAAGATCTTCTATATTTGTTCCATGTTTTTCTACAGTATTAATATTTTTCATATGATGGGGCATGATTTATAGTTAAATATAAAATACTTCATGTTCTACTGGATGAAAATAAAACATAAAACATGCATATGACTTCCCAACCCACAACCTTTAACACTAATAATTGCATAGATAATGGAAAGTATTACATAACACTAGAAGAAAATGGGCTTTATGCAATGACTCTTGGTATATATATTGTTTAAAAAATGTTATATGAAGCATGGCAAGCATTTTCAGAATCACATTTATTTACATAAGCCCTCTTACAACATTCTGGATCTGTTCATTTACTTGAGGAAATGGGAAAGGAGGAGAAGGAAGTAACTACATGAGAAGAATGCAGGGAGGTAAAATAACAATATCGACAGATGTAAAGCCCACAAGGTATCATACTATTCACTACTAACTTTGAAAAACTATACTAGAGGTATCTCACTATATATATACTTATATGGTTTTATGAACTTTTCTTACCTTGATGATGTTCCCTCCATTTGCTACAGACCACCTAACACCATCCTCAATACCAGACATGAGAAGCCCTCTTTTCAGTTGTTGCTAGACTTGTCTAACACAATCTCAGAACATACAATACATTGCTATTGTCCTTTGCTATATCCTAGAACTGGAAGCTAAGTATCTATTCCTGAAGACACCATGTACTTCAGAAGCAGACCTTAGAGACCCTTGAGCTGGAACTGATCTGAATGTCTCCTCCTTGAGAGCTAACTTTCATGATACCAGCAGGTGCCATGTAAGCACGCAAAGGTGAGAAGAAACCAACAGTCTCATCCAGCTATGCCTATTAACAGCATGGCACAATACCCTAAAAGTTCAGTGTGGCATGCATACTTTGGCAATGACCAACAGATCTTTTATTGGACTTAAGGTTCAATTAACAAGAGGGATAACATGCTTGATACTGGAAACCTAGCTAACTACTCAATGCTTATGAAGTCATACTTATTAGGAAAGAATCTAAAATCACCAATTTACTAAACCAGCATTTTCTTTAACAAAAATCTAGAAACATCTGTCTATATACCCACAGATAAATGTAGTTGTAGTGAGGAGGCCACTCACTTGTCCTGGCTACCCAGAACCAAAATAAGCACACAGAAACTATATTATTTTAAACACTGCTTGACCCATTAGTTCTAACTTCTTATTGGCTATCTCTTACATATTAATTTAACCCATTTTTGTTAATCTCTGTATCACCATGTGGCTGTGGCTTACCGGCTAAAGTTTCATCTGGCTTTGGTGGGGCTACATTGTTACTCTCTGACTCCACCCTTCTTTCTCCCAGCATTCAGTTTAGTTTTCCCCCACCTAGCTCTGTTTCTCTATAGCTTTGCTATAGGCTCAAAACAGTTCCTTTATTTATCAATGGTATTCACAGCATGCAGAGGGAAATCCCACATCATATAGTCTTTATCTTTTCATTAAGGAAAATTCTTTACACCTGTAGCACAGACTGAGAAGACCACAGAAAACCATAACCAATAAAAATGTGTTAGAGAGCCCAGTTCCAATGGATAGATCAACTCCTACATCTAAGGTGCAGGGAACATTGCTAGGGGGCAAGAGTGGGGATATAAAAGCCAGAAGATGAAAAAGTTTGCCATGAGATTATGTCTCTTACGGACATCAGTGGCTGTACCAGTCATCTTACCAACACGTCCACCCAAACGCGAGAAGAGCAAGGGTGACATCCATGAACATGTCAGATTTATGGGAAACACCCATGAGGCCTCTGCCCTACACCAAGAACTGTGGGCATCTGAGGAAATCTAGAAGCAGTTGAGGAGGTCATCCTCAGGAAAAGCATACAATGGGTTCACTCCTGCCAGCTTGTTAGTTCTGAAAACATACACACAAGTAACATTGTATGAACTCTACAGGCTATATTTAGTAATGTGCATGTATGCACAATACATAGATATGCAACAACAATTAATGAAAATGAGGCTCTCATTTTGAAGCAGAGTAGCAAGGGAGAATTTGGAGGAAAGAAATGGAGTTGGCAAGTGTTATAATATAATTGCAACACATTTCTTAAATTTTTAAAGGAACATTTTCATATGTATATATATATTACATGTACTATATATGTATAATAATGACTGTGTGTATATTAAATACATAAATTCTATGTTCTTATTATGTATAAACTATAGAAAGGATGTTAAAGTTAAGTTTATATTAGAGAATCTCTCTCAATTTTGCTCTCATATTCATAATTTACTTACTAACTATAGGAATCTGTGCTTATAGTTGGCTTAAATTTTGAAATGCTAACCAAATTAAGATAAGAAAGAAAGGTATTGAAGGATTGAAAACAGAATACAGAAATAAATGCATGAAGACTGCCCTCCTTAATGTGCAGTGCACTCCCTGTTCTCTTACTGGGGCCAGAGCACTTGGGCTGTGCTCTCCAGCAGGGCCTCCAGCCCCTACCTGTGGACACTGGACTGTGGCCATTAGAGAACTTTAAAGACGAAGAGGAGCACTGGAAGCCCAGTGAATCATTCTCTCTTTTGAAAAGTTAGCAGGCGAAATAGAAGTCACGAAAGGTCTCAACTATGACAAGTTATTTCTACCTGCGGTGTTTCTCTGGTAACCAGAGAGAAGCCAGAGCTAATTCTTATTTACTTGTGCTTAGAAACAAAATAGCACAAGAATAATAATAACATTTAGAAATTATAGTTGGCATCAACATAAGTGAGTGGCACGGTTGCTTTGTCAACTTGAAAAGTCATTTATTTAAAGCACAAATTGAGCATTTCTTAGAGTTACAAAAGAAAGCACTGGAAATGGTTGGATAGTCATCTCATTCCGAAATACGAAACATGGCTTAAGGATGTGAGCAAGATTTATGCGTGTGCCAGATGCACATCTCTTCCAATCAGTTTCAGCCTCACATCTGTACACAGGATTGCTCTGGGTCACGGTACCGGTGTGATACTCAAGCTCCCATCAAGCCATCCAGGATTGAGAAGGTTGTTAATACACATCGAACTGGAGAGGGAAGGGCTGCATGTGTAAAAGTAATTTCTTAGGTTTTCAAGCTTTGGCTCAACAAGTTTTTTTTTAATTAAATTACTTTTAACATAATATTTTATTGATTATTTGGGAATTTCATATAAGGCACACCACTTACCCTTATGTATTTCCCAGTCCTCTCAGGTTCACCCCCTACCCTCATGTCCGTCCTCCCCCTAAAAGGTAAAGAATAAAAAGTACAATTTGTATTGTCTATGTAGTCACTGGAACATGACCAAATGCCCAATGGCCAGTTCCTTAAAGAAAAGTGCATCCTCCCTTACCTCCAGCCCCACCCCAGCTAGTAGCCCTTTATTGTGGAGAAATAGATTTCAACATCTTATCACACATTTTTAAGAATTCTGTTTGATGGTTTGCTGTTTAGGTTGTTACATTGTTTGTGTATGGGGGTTGCTGCAGAAAATGAAGACTCACAGTTGAGAAAGACAAATTATTTTATATGAAGTAATCTTTTTTCTTCTGGTGAAATGAGTTCTTATATTTTTCAGTCAGAATAATCCTATAAAACATTTTCACTTTTTTGTCTTATTGATAACTAGCTTACATATTCTGATTGTTTTCCCTCACCCAACTCCTCCAAGATTTCCCCATTTCCCCTAGAATCTTAATCTATACCCTTTCTGTCTCTAAGAAAATAAACAGTAATCTAAAGAATAATAATAGAATACAATAAAATAAAAGCAAACAAATTGGAATATGACAAAGCAAACAGAAAAAGGAGTCATAGAAGAAGCACAAGAAACACAACATAGACACAGAGACACACGTGTTCATACACACAGGAACTCCTCCCATAAAAACAAAAAACTGGAAGCCATAATACATAAGCAAAGGACCTGTAAGGTTAAAAATAAGATTACGAACATTTGAAAATGCCCACTGAGGACCTTTGTTATTGGTCACCTACTGCTGGGCATGAGGCACACACTTAAGAATGGTTTCTTTTCCCAGTGAGATTCCCTTGGAGAAAGCAAGCTTCATTTGTGAATGGTTATCCGTTGGAGATAATTTTCCATTTAGGGATGGGGCTTGTGTCCACTTACCTTCCAGGATTCCATCTAGTGCCGATCCCTGCAGGTCCTATGCCTGCTGCTTCGAGTTCATATGTTTATCGGTCCTACTGTGTCTAGAAGGCTTCTTTCCCTAGTGTCCTCCATCTCCCCTGGCTCTTAAAATCTTTCCTCCCTTCCTTCTTTCCACATCTCATTTAGGACTGAGTCTAAGGTCTTTCACTCTCTGCATGCTGTCTGGCTGTGGGTTTCTCTATTTGTTCTGTTTTAGGACAAAGCTTCTCGGATAATGGCTCATCAAGGCAATGATAACATTTGTTCTTCTAGGCAGCTTCTTTTTAAAACCAAGTATCTAGCATGGTATCCTTTACCTAAGATAAAAATCTTAGATTTGTCTTTAGAGGACAAGAGTTTTGCTTCCCCGACAGTGTTTATGACCAAAAACAATATTTGTTGCCTTCATTACTGCTGTGAGGTTATCATGTGCAACTAAAAGGGTTATAAAAGTGGAAAGAGCATTTCTGTCACACACACACACACACCTCTGAAACATAAATGTCATCATTTGATTGGTTTTATATATGTACAGATATATTAAATATGCATTTGGTATGTACATATTTGGCAATGATTCAAAAATAATCTTCCAGTATCTTTAATAGCTCTTATTTAAGAAAACCCAGCATTCAGAGGTAATGTAATCCAGAACTCCGAGTAATCCCTGCCACAGTTCACTGGGATTTTCAGTAGTTATTGAAGTGCACGAATGTTTCGAGCTTTTCCTAAAGTCCCTCTGAAAACAGGTCTGTCCTTGAGGTGTCAGATTAACACTCCACTCTGAAGACAAATTGTTCATGGGCATACTGGCCATATGAGAGCCATTACATAGTGTGCTATGCATTCTTGAAAAATGAAAAATTCTAGGCAACATTACATTTTATAAATGCAAGATGTTTATTATTATAGTACCAGCAATAAATGTTTAGAAACTGGAGAGAGTTCACGATGGTTGTGACTAGGAACATATGCCGATGGAGTTCACTGGAAGCGGAGCCATTGATTTTTGGCATTAAACGAAAAATCTGGAAGCTATTATACATTTAGGATTCTATGAGGATTTAATTATATTAATAGGAGAACAGAATTTCTGTTGTATGCATAGTGATGAATGTCTCCATTTATTCATGTTACTATGCGTGATAAATGAGTTCAAAGCAGATGCTTTAAGTTTCTTATCATTTGACCAAATTATTTAAATCATGTTATTTGGAAATTCAGAGGATAGGCTCATGAATGTCACTGAGGGAACCTCACGCAAGGAATCTGTTTATGGACTTCTCTAAGAAAAAATAAATTAAAACATGTACATATACACAGAATCATATATAAACATTGCTACCCTTGCAGTAAACTGATAAGTATTGTTACATTGATCTTACTCTGGTGCACTTTCTCAGGTCTGTCGTTTTTCTACGTTTTGGTGATGTTTGCTCAGATATGTGATCACTGTGGTTTATTTTGCATTTGCCACTGTACATGCAGGCATTATCCATCCATGCAATCCAAAACCTATTGTGTAGGAGGAACCTTTGTCACCATGTGATTGCAAGCCAAGATGTATTTTTGAAAAGTGCAAAAATGGTGCATATTAATGTTCTCATCACAAAAATGACAACTTGGTGTGGGAAGACCTTCTCTATTTGTGTTGCTTTTATTGGTTAATGAATAAAGAAGCTGTTTTGACCTGTGATAGGAAAGAGTAGAGCCAGGCGAGGAAAACTAAACTGAATGCTGGGAGAAAGAAGGTGGAGTCAGAAGAAGTCATGTAGCCTCCGCCGGGGACTGATATGCCAGAACTTTACCCAGTAAGCCACAACAACCTGGCAATACACAGATTAATGAAGATGGGTTAGTTTTGAATGTAAGAGCTAGCCAATAAGAAGCTAGATCTAATAGGCCAATCAATGATTTAAATAATATAGTTTCCAAGTGTTTATTTCATGGTCTGGACAGCGAGGAATGAATGAGCAGGCTCCTACTACAATAACTATGTGATATAGTACATTTGTGAATCAGTTTGACACAGCCATTCGACACTGCAGATACAGTTCTGAACATCAACGTATACTTTCTAAATCATAGGACTTTATTTGTTAATTAAAAATGCTTTTTTAAAAATAAGCTCTGGTTATTCAACAGAGATGATTTTCTTATGTATGTATTTATTTTTATTTTACTGACAATATATTTTTACATAATATATTCTAATTATGTTATTCTTTACCCAGACTCTACTCAGTTTCACCCCACCTAACTTCCCATCCTTATCCACCCCTTTCTGTCTCTCTTTAGAAACTAAATAGTTATCCAAGGGATAATAATAAATTAAAATATAATGTAATGAGATAAAACAAAAACCAAATCAGTCACTGTTGAACTATGTTCATAGCAGCTTTATTCATGATAGCCACAAACTGGAAACAACCTAGATGTCCAGCAGCTGAAGAATGGATAAAGAAAATGGGCTACATTTATACAATAACATTATGAAATCTGCAACAAATGGATGGAACTAGAAAAAAAGTCATCCCAAGTGAGATAACCCAGATCCTGAAAGATAAACAAGGTAATTACTCACTCTTAAGTGGATATTAGTTGTAAAGAAAAAGATAACCATGCTAAAATCCACAGCCCCAGAGAGACTAGGTAACAAGGAACATCCATGGATCTCCCTGGGAAGGGAAAACAGATAGATTGGTGGTGGGTAGGGATGGGGAAGGGGGGATCATGTGGAAAAGATGGAGGAAGAGAGTATTACAGGAGCAAACTGAAAGGGGGAGAGTTTGGAGATGAGCTAGAAACTTAGTGCAATGAAAACTCCCAGGAAAATATGAGGGTGACCATAGCTAAGACTCACAGCAGCAGGGGTTGCAGAGTTAGAACTAGCCCTCTCCTGTAACGAGAGACTTCCAGTGGAGTAACTAGGACACCAACCCAGCCACATACCCTTCCACCCACAATTTGTCTTGCCGGCAAGATGTACTAGGATAAAGGTGTTGCTGAAATTTTGGGAGTGGCCAACCCATGACTTGTCCAGTTTGAGAGCCATCCTATGAGAGGGAGCCCATCCCAAACACTGTCTGGAGGGCTGGGACCCAGAGCCAGAGAGCAACCTCCAGACCTAGGAAGGAACCAAACACGCATAGCAAAACAAAAAAAAAAACCAAACAAACAAACAAAGTGTCAACAAAATGATTCTACATGATATTTTCAGATAGAAAATTAGCATAATTGTTATCAGAGAGTCTCTAACCAGCAACTTATGGGAGTAGATGCAGAGACCCACAACCAAACATTAGGCAGAGCTTTGAGAAAGATGTGGAAGAAGGGGAAGAAAGGGCTGGAGGTGACAAGGACACCAGAAGAAAATTCACAGAATCAGCTAACTTGGAGTCATAGGGGCTCACAGAGACTGAAGCAAAAATCTAGCAACTTGCATGGGTCTCTCCTAGGCCCTCTGAGTATGTGTTACGGTTCTGTAGCTTAGACTTCTTAAGGGATTCCTAACAGTGAGAGTGGGGACTGTCCCTGACTCTTTTGACTATCTTTGGAAACCTTTTTCTCCTACAGGGTTGCCTTGACCAGCCTTAATATGAGGGGAGTAGACTAGTCGTATTGTAATTTGATATGCCATGTTTGGTTGGTATCCCTGGGATACCTGCCCTTTTCTGAAGGGAAAAGGGGAGAAGGGAATGGAGGTGATAGAAGAATAGGGGAAGGGAAGAAGGAGTTGAGATATAATATATGAGAGGAAAATAAAAAATAAAAAGATAAAAAGAGAAACAATGATCAAAAACTAAAAGAAAGTAAGCAAAAGAAACACATATAGTCACAGACACAGAAGTTCAAACTCACAGGAATCACCTAACAAAACAAATCCTGATAATTATAAGACAAAGAACTCCAAAGCATTGAATTCATTTTCTGCTGGAAATGGGGCTGACACGTAAGAGTAGTTTCTTTCCCTAGTGAGACTCCCTTGGAGAAAATGAGTTTGTTTTTTTAATTTGGAACAGATTATTAATTGAAGACAGCTTCTGTCTTAGGGATAGGGATGTGTGTCCACTTCTCCTTTCACCTTGAGGATTGCATCTGCAGATTCATGCTGCCTGGTCCATGCTGCCAGTCTCCAGGAGTTCACATGCATGCCTATTCTACTATGTTTAGACACTATTTCTCTGTTCTCCTCCATCCCCTCTTGCTCAAAGACTCTTCTTATCACCTCGTCAACAGGGTTACCTAAGCTCAGAGGGAGGGGCGACTTGACATCCTGTCTTTTTAGGAGACACAGCTTCTAGGAATAAAAGGAACAAATTTTATGTTGAGTGTTTTCCAGTGGCTGGATAGATGCTCCTCAGATGTCCTAAAAATGCAATGTATTTACCTATCAAGTAGAGGAATAAGTGAATGAATGAATGAATGAGTGAGTGGATGAATAAAATTATGGAAGACTCGAAAATGAAATTTTATTAAAAATGACACAGTGTTTGCCTTGGTCAGTGTTCTGCTACTGTGAAGAAGCATCATGACCTCAGCAATTCATTTAAAAGAAAGAATTTAATTGGGGGCTGACTTACAGTTTCTGAGATTTAGTCCATTGTCATGGAGGAGAGAATGGTAGCTCAGGGGAAGTTACTGTGTGGGAGATGGAGCTGAGAGTTCTGCAACCAGATCCATTGGCAGCAGGAAGGGAAAACACTGATCTGATTTGGGCATTTGAAATAGGGCTTTTGAAACATCAAAGTCCTCTGCCAATAACACATTTCCTTCAACAAGTCCACTTTCAAGGAGTGACACTCCCTGATGACAAGCATATGTGAGTTTTTGTTTTGTTTTGTTTTGTTTTTTGAGTCAGGGTTTCCCTGTGCTCTATCCGTGGCTGTCCTGGAACTTGCTCTGTTGACAAGGTTGGCCTGAAACTCAGAGATCCACTTGCCTCTGCCTCCCAAAGTAGTGGCAGAGGAAAGGACCACCACAGCCTAGAGCCATCAATCTGCCACAGTTTTCAAAACAGAACAATCTCTTTATCAGAAAATATCATTTCACTTAGAATCGCCTGTTACAGGGTCTTCAAACGTTGGGTGTCTTTGTTGTTCTTGTTTATTAAAGATTCTTATTGTCCTGGAATCTGGAAAATTTCCCTACTCTTTTGCTCTTCTGATTCAACTGCACAGTGGACAATGAATCTCAGTAAAACAGTTATCATGATTTCAAAATCATTTTATTCACACAGCAAATCTGTAAATTCAAATTTTAAATAATTAGAAAGAATCACTGACTCATAATACTAGATGAATGCACTTGTGTACTGAACAATTTATTAACTAAAGAGAGAGTTAACTGGCAAATTGTTCACTTCATAATTTGAATTTTCCAATAATATCCTAAATATGTCTAAATATATTTTATTTAAAATCCAGAAACAGTAAATTGTAATACTATTCATGAGTGAAGGTTACTTCTATAAATACAAACATGATAGTTGAAAGATAGAGACCAGCAGATAAATACTGAGACAGATAGCGAAACTATACATGAAAGCACTTTGATTGAATCCTGTGTGTACACAGAGGATTTGTACATACATTTCAAATAAATACCAATAATAACAGTACAAAAAATGGTTTTAATAAAACACCCAGTCATTTATATAATCAGACACCAAATGTCACACACAGCATTTTCCACTTGGAAAATTCCAGAGAATAATTTGGGGTCATGTAAAACTCACAGACCAGAAAGCACATTGTCCTTTTCAGAATACTTCTTTTCTAAATTTGCATTCACTAAAAGAGAAAACAGTTGCTGAAATACAGCTTTGATGTATATAAAATAATTAAATGTTGCTGTTGGTATGTTTTGTTTCAGCTTTTCAGTGACAAAGTATCATCCCCATAATAAGATGCACAGTTGGGATAAAATAAAAGACTCTGTCCTGTGGAGTATTTTTTCTCCACTGTGAAGATCGTCAGTTTCCAGTAGTCTACAATGAAAATGCCTGCTTACTTATTTACTTACTGGCTCATCCTTCATATTTGATAAGATTCCAACTTGAAACATAATTATCTTGGCTTCATTTTAAGTAGGTAAATACTTAACTGCATTGGTGGACATAGGGTGTGCTTGTGCTGTTTGGTAGAAGAGGAAAGAGAAAGAAGGCAAATGAATATCATTAAAACACGTAAATTTACAGTGTCACCTATAAGCTTCCTGGTTACAGCTAATAAAGCCCCTAAGCTTCCAGAACCTTCTCAATAAGGAACAGACTCGCCTTGTTTTCCTTTGTGTTCTCAAGTATATGATGCACATGATCCAGACTAAAGGTGCACACAGCAAAAGCACGCATTGAGTGTTCTCATCTGTGTACTGTGTCATGTCCTGGAGAACTCTAAGAAACTTAGGGACTATGTTATAGGACCAAAATTTTGATGCAATTTGTGTGATCATGATTTCTTTAACAAGAAATAATTGAAAATTACCAATCTGAAAGTCAAGGGGAAGAAGATTGTAGAGGCAGACAGAAGAGTCCCCTAGAGGTGTTTGTCAGTTTTCTATTGGCACACTCTTGGCTATTTAAAGGGCTTTCCTATTACAACATTCCCTGCTTGACCTTGCACTCTGCCACCTTGCAGAAATCACCTGATTTGATAAAAAGCACAGAGGTCCTCACAATAAAAATACGAAACAACATTTAAAGGTATGGGAGGCAGCTTATGGGTTTTTTAGGAGAGTTTGTGATTTGACAGTTCTGGATTCATCAGTGGATTAATGCATTACTGGAGTCAGGATAGTATTTTAAGGTGAAGTACTTAGAAAGGAGACCCTTGTTAGAGGAGATAACTTTCTGCACCCCACTGTTGAAGGCCACATGTCATCCCTAGTCTCTTTCACTTCTTGTTGGTCACCTTTCTGTGAGTCACCTATTCTGGTGTGGCACTTCAGGCTCCAGGCAGTGGATCCACCTAAGTGAGGCCTCTGAAACTCAGAGTCTCCTCTACTTTAACAGGAATCTCCAAGATGTTTTCACAGGGAGATAAAAATCTGACTGATAAAAATCTATGTGTTGTAATTCTAATCCCTTCTTTATCTCCTGCCTCCTTCCTTTCCAACCCTCCCAGAGGATCTTGTTTACACCTCAAACTGTCCTTGAATTCACAGGTAGACTGATCTCTAAGTCTAGTGGGGCAGGTCC
>LOEQ01005327.1:15559-36818 GCA_001685075.1 Bramus lutescens
CCCCCTTCAAGTGCTTGTACCATCACATCTGGCTTGATTCCCAGTATTTCTTTTCTTTGATCCATGATGGAAGTATCTTGGAAGAATAAATTAGTCTTAGACTCCAAATTCTTATTTAATTGGAATGATGAATTTACTCATTCCTAAACAAGTATCCCAAATATGGTGGGAGTTACTGCAAAAATGAAATGACATAATGAATATAAAAGTATCTACCAGTAGGAGAATCCCTAAATCAAGTACCTAAGTTGGAAAATTTTTGTCATAAGACATATTTAATGCTTTTACTCAAAACCTCAAAAAAGAAAAGAAGTCTAGATCACCCAAGAAGGCCTCATGGTGGCTGAAACTGAAGTTCACATTCAAACTGAATTTTCACATTGCATTGGTACAAAGAATACAGGTCATTATTTTGCATTACATTTTCGATTTTAGATTAAGAATAATGATTGGATTTAGTGAAACAGAATCCATGACTGAAGAATGTGCCTGTGTGCATCCTTGAGCACGCTCAGAAAAGTTAACAAAGGTTTAATACAAAAACTTTGTAGAAAGTATCAAAACTGTCTGTTCATGCAAATATTAATGTTCAAATTCAGAAAATAATTACCGGAATGGCCTGCACAAGACATTAAAACAGAGCTTTGAGAATGCCGTAAGGCGAAGCCCAAGTGTGAGAAGATGAAACAGAAAACTAAGGGAAAATTACAAAGTTAGTTCATCTCTAATGGGTTATAAGGTAGATATTCTCAAATATATAAGGCAGATATTCTCAAATGCTAAGCAACTATCCAGCTAATCAAGTAAATAGTTCACTTTTGAAGATATTTTTTAGTTCTCTTTGTCTTTTGGTGCCTTTTCTACTGTCTGGAATGATGATGGTTGGACATAGATCAAAGACTTGAAAAAAATGTCAAAACCAAAACAAAATTACCCTCTTCTCTCTTCAGTGATCATTCCTTCTCTGGTATCCTAGGAATTTAGATAACTCTTTTTACAGACATCTATTATTTACTGTGCCTTGGGGAAGAGAAGTGCTTTCTTCTTAAGTGTTTATGGCAGAAAAGTATAGTTTTCAGCAGCCTCCTTAATATTATTTGTTGCACATGTACCTCAGACTCCTCAGAAGCGCAGACTTGACAGCTTCATTTCTGAAACCTAAATCGCTTGCTAAAAATTTTGTCATTTCAGACATTGCTGTGACAGAGTCCTAGCATTTTTTTTCATTTTTTAAATAATTCTAACACTTTGTGATAGGATGAATATGCCTGCCTTGTTTGAGTTTTATTTTATAGCTAATTCCATCACTAAAGTGCGTGAGACTAATATAAAAATTATGGGAATAGAAATATGGTTTATTGGAGGAGGGTGAAAGGAAGCAAAGGCGAAGAGGAGAGGTAGAATTTAGAGCCACCATGATTCTGACTATCTGTTTTCACCAGTCTAGATTCTGCTCTATGTATGCTGCTGTGTGCCTTCTCTGATCCTGCAAGTAGAATATGCCCATTTTAAATATGAAACAAGTGTTTAATAGGATTCTATAATGAACATTGTCACTTAACAAATAATATGATTACCACCATTTCTTAAGATACATAATGCTGCATTTTTTCTTAGCAGTTTAATAATTTAATTAAAGAAATTATTTGGTTGCAACAGTATGTCCTTGGGAACTAATATTTAATATTTATTTTCTAGTCCACAAAAGAAAATCTTTCCTTGTGTCAGCTTTGGGGAATTTCCTATAAAGAAGAAGCCCTTTAGAATTACTGCACCATTAGGAAAAAGTAAATGGATCCAAGGTTGATATTTTCTTTCAAGACTTTATTTTATTTTTTAATCTATGTATATGTGCCTGTGTGTGGATATGTACATAAAGGTGCAGGTGACTGTGGAGGCTAAAAGAAGCCATCAGATAATCTGGAACTGTCATTGCAAGGGTTGTTAGTCACCCAACATGGATCCTCTACAAAATTAGTAACTAACATTTGCTTAACTAAACCTCAAGGCTGACAGTTTAGACAACGCACAGATGAGTATAGTTAAACTGTCATTAGAATTACTGCCAAAAATAAGAAACACAAGGAAAGATTATTTAAAAAGAAAGATTATTCTTCTAGCTAAGGTATGTCATGCTAATACCCCAAATGTGTTACCTTTGAATCCTGCTGTGTTGAAATGTTATAGATGTGCTCTTAATGATTGTTTTGTCAGGTCCATGAACAAAACCAACAAAAACTAAAGCATGGGTTTTGAGAAGAAACTAGAGCCAGAGATACTTAAGGCATCTGTGTTGTAACAAGGAAGGCTGCCCTCTCTCTGGATCTATCATGACCTGACATATAATTTGAAGTGAGCTGAGTCCTGATCTTACACAATAATGGGGTAAGTCAACATAATTAACCAGAAACAAACCGCGGGAGTGGATGGAGATAACGAATTCTATTTAACCAGTGGGGCACCACAATAAATCAATTCTGTTGCAGACTGTTTACTAAAGAGATTACCAAGAATCCTTTTCTGAAGTGATGGGTGTTGTCTAAATGACCCTTCAGATATTATCTGACTCAGAAGGGTGTGAGTTTTTGTTGACAAACAGTCTAAAATTTTGACCTTGAATAATCAACATTCTGCATACCCACCTAGGAGCCTAGGTAATAAATACACAGGGGATCCCGAGAAGAGTGGAATCAAGGGGAAGAGAAAGGTTTCAGTGAGTGGTCTCAATTAGAAGAACTAGTGGCTTCCCTTGCTGAGTGTGCAGAGAGGTAACAACAGAAGATTACTGATTTGGGCAGATAGAAGGCCATGGCTACAGAGATGATCCTGGATAAACTCAGTGGGTCTCAAAACAATCAAACAAATAAACAAATCAATAAAATATGAGTGTGTGAATGAAACTTGTAGGAAGAAGGAAGGTTAAGGAGGTGGGAGAGAAAATACAGAGTGGAAACATGGCAATCAGAGTGCATTTTGTCGACATATAAATCACCAGGAAACAAATCAACCAGAAGTTTAGAAATGAACCCATGTCCCAAAAGTGGATTTTCTTCCAAGAATTGGGAAATGCCTCCACCACATAGTATAGAAATCTATTTCTGCAAATTCGGAAGTTCTGCCTGGAAATATTATCTAGAGGTCTGTTCTTTATGCAGCTACTGTATCCCATTATCTCCTATGTGGTGTCTTCAGAGGATCAAAATCCATTCACCACAAGTCTGGCGGCCAGAAGGCTGAAGTCAGCATTAGTGGGAAAAACATAAATCGTGCTTCCTCTGGCTCCTCCAGGGGATCATCTGCCTCTTTCCTTTCTCTAGCTCCTGGTGGTTGTGCTCAATTTCGTGACTCCCGAGAGCGTCCTCCAAACTCTTCTTCACCAAGACTTCTCTACATGTTTCTAATTTTTCTCCACAAAAATATTTGTGAATGCATTTAGCATACATCCCAAATACCCTCATCTTAATATCTTTAAGTTAATCATACCCCCAGATACCACTTTGCCAAACACAAAAGCATTTCCAGGTTACTTGGAGCAGAACTTGCTATGCAGAAATATTATCCAACTTATCGTAAGATTCATTTTCCAGGGTGTTAATGGGGATATGCTAATGCATGCCTGCTAATCCATAACTGCCATTGGTTATAATTACAGCACAGTAAAACACTGTTTATGCAAGAAATACATTGTTTGGTATGTGAATATAATCATACCAAGAACCTAAATTTCTAACAAGAAATACTTCACAGACTCTTAGATTTGGGAATTAGAATTTTATAATTGCTGTCTGGATCTCCCAGATCCATGGGGTCAATGATAAGGCAGTTTCATACTATATCCATAAGGGTTAATTTTATATTTATTTTTCTCTCTTCTAATATAACAATCAGTGATATCTTGTGATGATGCCACTGTGACTTTGGGAAACTTTTGACACCTTTTCATTTCAATGGAGATACGTGATAAAGAAGTTTCAGTGCCATTAGCTGTGTAGAATTTTTTCTTTGTTTCACTAATACCAGAAAATGTTCACTTTTAAATTCTTGATATTCTGTTAGCTTTGGGGAACGAAATACTAGGAAATACATTATTGTCCTGAAAACACTGCCAATACTTAAACTATCACAGAAATAATTTTGAAAAAAAAATGCCTCTTAGTCATCAAGACAGTTATTTTTAAAAGGCAGTAGTTTGATTTCTGTAGCAAAATTTTCTTTATTCCCAGCTCTAGCCATATTTTGTTTATTCGCACCAGAATTCTTCAATATATCTGTTTGTAATTCTGAGTTCTAATATGAGTTCTAATATGGGGACTGTAACTCCAAATTCTTTCAGGGGCTGTGAGAGACTCAGTGGGGGAAGGTGTCTGCTGTCATGTTTGGCAATCTGAGTTTGATCCTTAGATGCACACGGTGAAAGGAGAGAACCAACCCAAATCTGATCACCATTCACATGATTTCCCATCGGAAAATGAATGAATAGATAAATAAGATAACACTAAAATATTTTAAAAATAGCTTTATTCCTCCTTAGAAAACACAGTTTCCAATATTTTTTGTAGGTAAATATTAAGCAGAGAAGTTGCAGGGTGTAAGGCTGTATGGAAAGCTCTCCACTGGGAATGTGTTCCTGTGCGGGCCATGCCTGTAAAAGTAGGTCAGCAGTAGTCATATTCACCTATGCACTTCTCCTGGACAAGAGAGAGAAAGATTTGTTTAGAAAGAGTGATTCCAAACATATTAAAGACCCCCTGTAAGCAGATAATATGCTCTATATCCGGCAAATGCAAAAGCCTGACTCAGCACCATTTGACCCCAGTGCTGATGTCTTCCTACATTTAATGCAAATGACTAATTGTTTTTGTGTCACTTGTGTGTGTAAATATAAGATGAATAATATATATGATATATAATATATGCTATGTAATACTATATAGTTATTCTATATAATATATAATAATAGTATAAAAGTGATATATACATGCATATGCATATATGTAGAGAGAAAGAATACATATTCCCCACAAGATACCTAGAATTTATTTAATGTAGTTCATTTTACTCTGGTTCAATCAATAATCCCCTCTTTGATTTGGCAGTCTAGTCTTCCCAAAAGCCTCCCTGATTCTATTGCTGTCTGTTCCTGAACACAGTGATCATTCAAACACATATAACCAGCCAGGCAGCATTAAGAGTGTAACAGCTTCTCGCTTCGGGTGGCATCCTAAGTCTGACTGTGGGGCTCTGTGCTGTGCTCCCAGCTCTCCTTGGTCTCACTTCCTTCTCAACGGCGTTAGTCACATAGCCTTCCTTCCTATGGATGCTCTCAGAGCCCTGAAGTCAGACTGCAACTCCTGAGAGTCTCTGAGGATACGACGATTTCCGTAAAAGAAAGACATAATGGAATTTGGTGCAAACTCAACCTGAGGGTTCGTCCAACACAGCGTCTCAATGCTAGTGACTTTTCAGGCCTTAGCTCAGTGTTGTAGTCTTTTAATTTTTTTTTTATCAATTTAAGAACTTATTGTATGTTTTTATTTATTAATATTCATTCATTTATTTATTTATTTTTCACCCAACAGAAGTGTGTACTGTCCTCTTCACCACACTGAGCAGGGTTGCACATCTAGATTTGCTTTTCAGAACAGCATTCTCTCCTCCTTATTTCACTGATTTACTCGTTTGCTTGGTTTTGTTCTCAGAAACAAAGTCTCATGCAGCCCAGGATAGCCTCAAAACCACACTGTGCCTGAAGATGCTTCTGCTTCTAGTAATTACAGGTAGGATTGACCATGCCTAGCAAGACAAGCTTGAGATGACCGTAAGTTTGCAATTCTATGGCTTCAAATTTCCGGTTGTTTGGGTTACAGTCATGCAGCCCCTCCAACTAGCCTTGTATTCATTTAAGCTGCCACCTTAGTAGATTGTCTAAGAAGCAGGGGAAGCCCTTTCTCAAGGCACTAGTACATGTATTCTAAGCAGCATGGCAGGATGTCCATCAGATCTCTGTCTTTGTCATTACTGAGAATCTCTTTAGAGTATTTTAAGGGCTCTTCACCTCCTTTGTCAGATAGTATAACAGAAATAAGGTTCAAAGTACACAAATATTCATTCTTTTTAGATTTGGATGTTTGATGAATCTATGTTTCAGATGGTGTTTCAGGTTTCTGATTACCTCAATGTGTCTAAAAACAGAAAAATTATCCTTTTTTTCAAAACACATTTTATTGTATTTGTTATTAGTGTGTGTGAGTGTTTGTGTGCGTGTGCATGTGAACACGTATCTTCGTGTGCAGACATGCCACAGCATACTTGGGGAGGTGAGAAAAAAATTTAGGGTAGGTTTTCTCTTGAACTGAGGGTCCTTCAGGATTGCTCTCAGATCTGGCTGTGTGAGGGGCCTGAACTTTGGATTGGTTATCTACGGTTCCACTTATTGCTTCTCCTTCTACTCACTTGCCCTCTTTCCAGCTGTGAATGTTCCCGTCTTCCCTCTCATGCCACCTAAGGTAGCGCAGAGCACGTCCTGTCCTCCACCGAATAGAAGAATGTGGGCCATCTATTGAGGAGTGCGCACTCTGAGGACAATAAGGAGAGCTTCAGTACCAATGAACTATCAACTGTAAAGTATTAGACCAGAGCTGGGGAATGTTCTAGACAGTGAAGGGCTTATCACCTAAGCATAATGTCTCTAAAACTCCCTGAGTTGAGACTTTATGATTCTAGAGATAGGACTCCCTCCAATGAGCAGGTCAGTCAGTCTAAGCAATCAGTGCATTCCAGGGCCAATGAAGAAACGTGCATTCTAAATTAAGATGGTATGAACAGAAAACAAAAATCCCAGTGTTGACCTGTGTCCTCTGAACACACTTTTAGTGCACACATATGCATTCATGTATAAAAAAATAAAGAAATAACAAATGAGTAACATAATCTGTTCAAGGTCCCAATTAATGCTGGAGAACTTGCTTCTTGTGTAAAACATGCATTGTTTTTGCTTTTATGGCTTCATTTGCATATGTTATTAGATTTCTTGGCATCATAAACACGTGAATGTTTCTCAAGAAAAATTTTATTTGATATAGTATTTAATTTTAAGCCAATTTTCCTTGTTAAAGAATATATTACAGTCTCTTTTTATAAGTTAAATGGTATTCCTCCAGTCAGTTTTTAAAATTATATTTTTCTGTCTTCTTTTCTATAATTTTTGCAATTTCTTAAAACATTTGATAGTCCATTATGTAAATATTCCTAGGCCAATGCAGGTATTATTTGAGGTCCATTAAGTTCTAGGAAAACAAAAGCAAGGTCAGAACTTAGTAACTAGATCCTTGTTAATGTTTGAACCTAGGGGCCATGCTTATATAATGGCAGGCAAAGAGACAAACAGAGAAGATCCCAGACATACTGCTCTGGGCTTGTTTCTTCTTCTTCAAATAAAATGAAACAGAAAAACAAATCAAACCAAACAAACAAAAAAACTGCTAATTACAATCTAGAACTAAGTTAACAAGGAGACCAACTAAACTTGGCTAAGTCAACACTAGAATTGATAAATGTCCACACCAAGCTAGGATATTTCTCAGGAGGTTCCACAGACTTTGAAGGAATTCTGGTTGTGCTGAGAAGCAAATCTCGCTCTCAACCTAGTGCACATCCCAAGAAGTTTTAAATAAGGAGAGCAGTATACATTTAGTAGGAAGGAGCATGGAAAGTGTGGGCATCTCCAGGTGGAAGGAAGGGTACCTTCAAAAACCGCATCTCTTCCTGGGCTTCTCAGTGGGAAGCTTGACCCATATGTCTTGATTCTAAATATCTTAGTCTTCTCAACTCATCCAGGTAGGTACAAGAATCCAGCACCACTGGAATGATGAGCTAAAACAGTTAGGAAGGAGATAAACTTCTTTATGATATTTCCATATTGCTTTTTAGTTAAATTTTAAAAGATATTTATGAGATCATTCAGAATGAACAACTTTTGGGTTGGGTATGTAGCTTAAAAGTAAAGTATTTGCCTAGCATATCCAAGTTTGGCTGTTTCTTGGTCCATTTACACACCTGTGCACACAGGCACATATGGAGAGAATAAAATTGAGTGATGCATTGAAAAGCGCTTCAAAAAGGCCCTAAGAATGAACATGCACCAAATCCCCCCATGCCTTTTTGATGAGGAAAAGCTATTTGCCTTCAGGGAATCTTATCACCGCTCATCCACACAGTCATATAGAGATGTACACATACACACACACACACACACACACACACACACTTATCCACACACAGGCAAAAACACTTCATATACACATACAGGCATATGAAGACTCATCAGCACACAGAAAGAGAGATACATATACACAGAGTTGGGCTTCTTATCATTTATATTTACAAGGAAGTTTAAAATAATACTAGGGGGCTGGAGAGAAAGCTCAGCTGTTAAGAGCACTGGCTACTCTTCCAGAGGACCCAGGTTCAATTCTCAGAACCCACAGGGGCAGCTCACAAGTGTCTGTAACTCCAGGTCTAGAGGCTCCAATACCCTCACACAGACATACCTGCAGGCAAAACACCAATGCACATAAAACAAAATAATACTTTGGATAAGTAAAAGTTAAAAATGAGGCAAAAGTAATCGAAAATATGATCTAGAAGTTTAGCTCTTTTACAAAATAAAGGGTCATAGCAATAGAAAATGTAGAAAATCTTTTTAAACAAAGGAGCTATTAGCTGAAGCTAGTTTATCTTTATGTAATGTCAGACAGAGAAGCTTCACTTACCCCAGATGCAGGGAGACATCTTCAAGACAGGCTCCAGAGTCCAGGAAACCTCCAACCTTGTAGTGAGTTTTTGTGCTGTTTTCCTCACTGATATCCCTTTAAAACAGCGCATCTTCCACCACCAAGGTTCTCCACACTTCCAAGGTCCCCTTCTGGTTTTTATTTGTTTATGACCTTAAACCACTTCTGACTTTAAAGTCTTCAGCATAAAACCCAATTTGTGCTTTTATTCATTTACAACAGATGGGGTCAGAGTGAAAAGGAGGGACAGATTATAGCTTCCATTTTCTGTAGCCTTTTTATTAAAGTAACCTGCATCTTTTTTTTTATAAAGATCACACTTTTTTTTTCTAAGATGTAATTACTTATAAAGGATACACACCTCATTCTAGAGCAGCAGAGTAAGCAGTGACCTGGGCTTTCAAAGCCTCTATAAAAAGTTATAGTCAAACTGACCTTTACCTTAATCATAATACCCAAATATAACAGCTTTCCAGACACACAGAACCCTTAAACTGGATGAAATTCCACAGGCCTCTGCTGTGGTCACAGATGCTGAGGACAGATGCCTCAAGTAACAATAGAACCCAGAACTTTTGTTCACCAAAGTGATAGACTGGGCATAAAACATCAGTTCTCCTTTTGACTAAAATTCGAATTGTATCTGCTGAAAGACTGATACTTAGAAGTTCTTTAGGATATGTGCTGGTGGGAATATTCTTAGGGACCAGCCCTAACAAATTTATCTTCTTTTCCTTTCAGTTTTTATTATAATGCAAAAGAAACACAGTTGGGAAAGAAAGGAACATTCAGGAAGTGGTCTCCTGTGCCAATGTGTTCAAGTATATGTCCCACTTTCTCTTCTCTGAGGTTCAGTGTCATTGGCTTTATGTTGAGATCTTTGATCCATTTGGACTTGAGTTTCATACTTAGAGATAGATATGGATCTCTTTTCATTCTTCTACATGTTGATATCCAGTTGTGCCAGCACCATTTGTTGAATATGCTTTCTTTTTCATGTTTTATAATT
The DNA here is from genome assembly GCA_001685075.1 of Bramus lutescens. Classification (NCBI taxonomy): domain Eukaryota; kingdom Metazoa; phylum Chordata; class Mammalia; order Rodentia; family Cricetidae; genus Bramus; species Bramus lutescens. Next base: position 25,361 of record LOEQ01005327.1, read on the forward strand.
TTTGCTTCTTTGTCAAAATCAGATGGATTGATATCTGGGTTTTCTGTTTGGTTCCATTCGTCCTCCTGTCTGTTCTTATGCCAATACCAGGCTGTTTTCAGCTCTGTGGTAGAGTTTGAAGTCAGGGATAGTGATGTTTTCAGAAGTTCCTTTATTGTTTTGATTATCCTGGGTTTTTCTTTTTCCATATGAATTTGAATATTGTTCTTTTGAGGTCTGTGAAAAATTTTGCTGGAATTTTGATGGGCATTCCATTGAATCTGTAGATTGCTTTTGGTAAAATTGCCATTTTTGCTATGTTAATTCTACCTACCCAAGAGCTTTGGAGATCTTTCCATTTTCTGGTGGCTTCTTCAATTTCTTTCTTCAAAGATTTAAAGTTCTTGTCATACAGGTCTTCCACTTGTTTGATTAGAGTTGCTACAAGATATCTTATGTTATTTGTGGCTATTGTGAAGGGTGATGTTCTCTGATTTCTTTCTTGGCCCCTTTATCATCTGCATAGAAAAGGGCTACAGATTTTTCTAGTTAATCTAGTATCCTGCTACATTACTGAAGGTGTTTATGAGTTGGAGAAGTTCCTTGGTAGAATTTTTGGGGTCGCTTGTGTAAACTATCATGTCATCAGCAAATAGTGAAAGTTTGACTTCTTTTCCAATTTGTATCCCCTTGCTTATTATAAAAACAGACAAAGAATAACAAGACTTATTACTGTTTATAAAAAAACAAAAATATATATTTTTCTATTCTACACAGAAAAAAATGTAAACAGAATTTCAGTTCTGTCACTAGTTATTTTTTTAAATGCTGACTGGTATGAGATGAGCTTATAAATTAAAGTCTTTGAATGATAAATGGTTTAAGAAATTTTAGATATTAAAAACTGTAGAGATCTGGCCTCTCCTAAACTACCTTGGAATATAGACCTTGGCAAGATTTTCAGAGTTCAGCACAGGGCTTGTCTGTGGATCTCTGCCTCTGCTTCCATCAGTTACTGGAGAGAGTATCTCTGGTGGCAATTAGGGAAGTCACTAAAGTGCTTGCCATAGTTCAGTTCAGGCACCCTCTCCAGTACTGATAGGAGTCTTAGTTGGGGTCATCCTTGTGGGTTCCTGGGATTCTCCCTTCCATCCTCTCCTCCTGTCCCCTCCCTTTCTCATCTAACCCCTTTAATTGGGAAGTCAAGCAGGTTTACTTCCAGTTGCAGTGCTGAGAATAATTTCTTTCTGTTAATCTTGCTAGAAGTTATTTGAAGTTCATTAGCCACCACTAACTTGAGATATTCATGCTTGATCCCAATACCTCACTCCATTTTATTTATGGGTGACATGTTTATGTTTCAAAAATTTTTTCTCATATTTCTTCCCATTTGCTAGCTCATGGAGTTTTGAAGGGTTACTCAGTGTCCTCTTGATTATCACTGTACTCAAAACAAGATTTGTCTGTGCCTCCTAAGTTTTCTACAAGTTCTTCATGAATTTCAATTACTCTCCTGACAGCTTAGTAACAGCCTTCACACTGTGTTTGAGTAGAGCTCACCGAGCCTTCCCACTGTGAGTAGAACTCACTACAGCCTTCTCACTGTGAGTAGAGCTCACTACAGCCTTCACACTGTGAGTAGAGCTCACTACAGCCTTCACACTGTGAGTAGAGCTCACTACAGCCTTCACATTGTGAGTAGCGCTCACTACAGCCATCACATTGTGAGTAGACCTCACTACAGTCTTCACACTGTGAGTAGACTTCACTGAGCCTTTGCACTGTGAGAAGAGCTGACTGACAGTCTTCACACTGTGAGTAGAGCTCACTAACAACTTTCACACTTTGCAATGCAACAACTTCATTCCACTTTGTCAGTCTTGTCTGTATCATGATTAATAAAAAATAAGAGACACATAATGGATTCATCCCGAAGATCAGAAAAACAAAGCAGCCAGCCACTTGTTCTTACCTCTACCTCAGACCAAAATGATGATCCTGCCTCTGTTAATCCTCAGAATGAGACTGAACTGAGACTTGTCCTCTCGTATTTTATAGTCAGTTCTTTCTGGTGCTGGTATTAAATGCATGCACCACTACTGCCTGGTTTCTATGGCTAGTAACTGGGGCTACTAAAGTGTGTGCCACCACTGCCTGGTCTGTATGGCTGTCCAGTGTGATTGTTTCACTCTCTAATATTCAGACAAGCTTTATTTATTGAAATACAAATGAACTAACACTACACTTGTCTAACTTCAGACTGTTCTATGAGAGGTTATTATTCCTCACTGCTCCAATACCATCTCCTGATGTAATCCCTTCAATTTTCTTTGTGAATTCATTCACAATCCTCAATCCCAACACCATTGGAAGGCAAGGTTCAGTAAGTAGCAGAGTGGTCCACATGACCATGGCCCAGGGCCATGATCACAGTGGGGATTCCTCAGATACTAGGGTACAAGATCAGGCACAAAATATTTTCTTATATAAATCTATGATAAATTTATAATATTTAATTGACCTTTCATGGGTAATGTTACTTTCAAAAGTGCTGATTACCTTTGTTGTATTTTTCTCTTTAGATACTTCAGTAATAGAATTTAAAAGCAAAATAGTTATATTTTCTAAGAATAATATACAGAAAAATAAAAGTGAAAATCATAATAAGTTATCTAGAATTATAAATATATAATTAAAGAATACCTTAAAATTTTGTGGTTTTCTCTTTTTTAATTTTCAAAATTTATTGAAATTGCTATTCATGCAAGTATCTAATCTCTCTGAATAATATCATTCCAAATAGACATCTTATCTGTAGATAAATTTATGGCACAATTATTATTTAAATACTTTTCTATTTTGCTTGTTCCCTTATTTCATCCAAGCAAAGTAAATTGAACAATAGAACCACATTCAACAAAAATGTGCTACAAAATTTTCCATTAATTATTATAAATTAAAAAAATTATTTTTCCATTCAATTTTATCTTTTCGAATAAACACAATATAACTATTTCTTTAAGTCCTTTTATTGTCATGACTTAAGGAAAGAATGGTTTCCTGTGACTCGTGGTTAAGCAAATGCAGTCCATCATTGGTGTGATGGTGGTGGTAGGAGACAGCTTGTCAGACAATCAAGTCTGGAAGCAGGTAGAGATAAATGCTGGTGTTTGGGGGACTTCTGTTTTCTTTTATTTCCATTCCAGAACTCCAGCCCAGAGGGTGATAGAAACTGCATGCACTCAGATCGTAACTTCTGTCTTTAGTTAAACCTCTTTGAAAACACCAAAACAGACATACCCAGATATGAGTCTCTCAGGCAATTATAAGTCCAGGAAATTTTAAAATGCAGATAAACCGCAACAAATATAGTACACATTGATAAGTTTCAAACAAACCTTTTTTCATGACATACTTTTTATCTCTATTAATTTTGTTTGTATATAATCTATTATAACTTGTATTTATAGTCATCTAGGACTATTTAAATTTTATTTATTTTCCATCATTGTGAATGTCAACAATTAGGTATAAGTTTTATACTTCCAGAAATCAAATGTATGGCAATCAAAAGAATTCTAGCATAAACTTATCCAACACTTTATCTAAACATTTTCTGAGATATATGGCAAAATAAAATTAAACACAATTTTAAATTGTGTTTTTATCAGCAGAGTACATAATGCACAAATGACGCAAAGGGTAATCTACAAAGTCAATTATCTCTATATATTCAAATAGCATTATTAACTGAAAGAGAAAAAAATTTAATTCTATATGCAAGCATGAAAAATTCTAAGTTAACTAGACTGAACAAAAAGTGCAATGCTGGAAGTGTCACAAAACGTGATTTCTAAGTATACTCCAGAGCCATAGCAATAAAAGCATCAATAGATTGTCTTAAAAATTACATCTTCAATTTGTTACCTGACAATTCAGGTCTTTCTTCCATTTTTCACAAACAAATGTTGAAAAACACTTGTTATACAAACAGAAACATAGACACAAAATTTGGAAAGCCTATGATTTTTTTTCACACAAAGACCTACTATGCATTTTAGTTTTCTTACCATATTAAAGATGGCTTCTTGTTGGACAGTATGTTTCAAGGTTTGCTTGGCATACTGTGGATTGTGCAGCAGAATCAAATGTACTGTATAGTGAAGTTCATGATTTGCGAGAACAATTGGATACAATGTTGTCAGGGAGGAGGGGAGAAAAGGAAACCAGACATAAGGACAAGTGCTTGCTTTGGAGCGTCGATTTTAACAGTATTTATAAGTGATACTTGGAAAATTTCTTACAGCCATCATATATGTTTGCTGGAAAATGTACACTGTAAAGTTTCACAGTCATAGGTCTTAACAATGCTTCAGGGCCTCTCAGAATGAAGGAAATGTTAATATAACAAATGATGATAAGTGAAGAAATTATCTTAGCAGCCTCCAATTCAAGACTGTCTCTTTCTCTGACCTTTTGCCAAATTTATTTGCTTAGATCTATGACACTCTAAAATAAATAACTTGGAATTGGCTATTTCTTAGATGACTGTTGTTTGACCACAATAGTGCTTTCCTCATGAGAAGACCCCAAATTAGAAGAGTTTGATTCCTCATTAAAACCTGGTTCTTAAAACCAAGTCGGTTTCCATAGTGTTAAAAAGACCTCATGAGAAACTGAAATAATAAACTTCAGTATGAATGCAGTGGGCATTACTGTCATCATATACTAGGCATTAATACTAATTAGTGTTGCCTACAATACTATATTGTGCTGTGATTTCTGTGTATAGTTAAACACTATATTTAATGTATCCCAGTGTAGATAAGGTAATAAACATTGGTAATGAAATTGTACATATCTATTTACAAATAAAGAAAATATTTTTTCATTAAATAAATGCAGTGACCATTGCTATTATCATACACTAGGTGTAGGCAAGTCAATAAATTACAGATGGTGATATGAATTCCATGAATAGTAAGCATTTAGGAACATATTCTATTTTATACAATAGTTTTTGAGTTGAGATTTAGATAAAGTTCAAAACTTTGTTGCCATTGGCAAGATTGGATCTATTTTTTTGTCCTAAAAGCCTGATTTAAATGACTTGCTAAGTTTATCCAAGTGGCCATTTGTATACTTAATGGTCCTATTTAATCAGAAACACTCAAAACAATACCTTGAAAATTCATATAAATGTAGATATGAATGAAAAATGTGGTTGGCAAAGTGTCATCCGCCAAGCATCAAACACCTTCTAAAGGTCTGAAGAAGTTGTAATGAACAAAACATACTCACTGAGACTTAGAGTTATGTGTCAGGAAAATACACTAAATACCAAATACGTTCTCATTCTTTAACTTAACCAGAGCTAGTCACATGAGATTGAGGGCTTTTCCCATTAGTCATTCAGTTGTAGGATGAGTTACTGTGATTCAGCATTGACAGATTTTAATAAGGCTTGTCATTAGTTGCTTGTAATTGTAGAGTTACATATGCATTTTTCTTTTGGAGACTTTTACTAATGGAGGCGATAACATTTAATGAGATGATTACAACTTTTATAAGGGGATAAATTTCCTACCTACAATATGTGGAAGTTCCCGTTAGGAAGAAATTTGTACATGCAAACAACTTGAGCATGTTTTCTCAAAGAACTTTAGAGTTGTGTTATGTCTATTTTTATAGGCACCAGGTAATAAAGTCCTCCTTTTCCCCACTGGATACTGTGCATTAACGTGGGATCAAAATGAACTCTTCATCTTTTAATCCTAAGACAGTCCTAAGACGGGAATCACAGCGTGAGACTAAATCATTGGTTTGATGCTAAGAGTGGTTATGCTGGGCTGTGTCATTAAGATTGTGCAGTACCGTTGTGATGAAAACAACTGTTAAACAAATCACCCATCTCAGAGTTTCTTTCAAACCTTTGTCTTACATAATCATTCCTTCAGATAAATTACAATTAGACACACATATTAAGCACTACACATAATTCAGTATTGCTTATGCATAAATGCAGAACTATAAAGCTGGTAGAGAGATAGGAAATTCTAGTTTACATACAAATTACCCGGTGAATATTATATTTTTAGTTAACTTAAATTAGGGTGCCTTAAAACTGAGGTAATAGAAAAATCTTCCCTTGGTTTAATTCTGGTGCATGACTAAAAGAATTCTGGCATTTAGTTGAAAAGATAGAATGAATCACCAGTCATGGAAAACTCCAGTATGTAGTATATTCTGACTTAGAAATACTACAAATGGCCCAGCCACAAGTGGAAAAACCATTGGAATGCCAAGAGTGCAAATGTTTTTAGAAGACAAGAATTCTAATTAGTTGGGAAGGGAATCACAGCATGAGACTAAATCATTGGTTTGAGGCTAAGAGTGGTTATGCTGGGCTGTGTCATTAAGATTGCACAGTACCATTGTGATAAAACAACTGTTAAACAAATCACACACCTCAAAGTTTCCTAAACAGCACTTTATAGTTTATAAAGAGATTTAAGCAAATATATATTGTAGTGCTTTTCTTTGTTAGATTCTCTAATGAATTCAGCAGGTTTATTCTTAAGAGAAAATCTGGACTCATCATTTGAAGGCTGTTTTCCTTTTAGGTTGTGGAGTAGGGGTTTACTTTCAGACACCTAATAAATCATGACCTAACATCTGAGAAAGAGAGTTATTGCCACATTGCTAAATCAAGGAAGAAAGTAAGAAAAAGCCTAGGGATGGTGAGTTCACAACAAACTTCTGACCACAGGACAGTAATGAGCCAGGAAGCTATATTCTCCAGTAATGGCATGCTACACTCCATTAATGATATGTTAGTGCCTGCATCTTATTGTGTGAGGCTAGCCTTAGTTTGCGTTTGAAAAATGTTAAACTTGCCTTGTTTGTAGCTCACCAAGGAATACAGCCATATGAAACGCTTTTCTATTTCAGGCAATGCCTTCACTGCTGGATAGATTGCTGCTGACAGCTTTTGACCAGAGGGAGCCATTAGATTTTGCAGGCTGGCAAACAATTATAGCTTTGATATGAACTACAAGGTAAAGATTAAAAGGAATACCAATGCAGAAAAATAGGTTGGCTCTTGGTGGTCTCTTGATCCTCCTTGGGTGAATGAACAATACATTTAACAACCAAGAAAAGAAAGAAAAAGAGAAAAAAATTCACAAGCTTTCCAGGTTTTTAAGGGAGAAAAAAAAATAAACAGTGAGTCTTTTGAGAAGAATTATGGAAAATTCATGCCACAGAAATAATTCCAAGGATTTATTTTAAGACAAGAAATAGTGAACAACAGACGCTGCTAGCAAGAGAAGATTACAAGGTTTTTCTGTTATTGAAAATGGCAATATAAGTGGATATGTTTAGTAGCCACACAATCTAAAGTTGTTTTATACAAAATAATTCAACACTTTTTAAATAAAAAGTTATATGGGCCAATAAAAGCTGTAGATCATAAGAGAACATGGGACATTGTCAAGCAGAAACTAGACATAGACCTCACTAGATCGAAAAATAAAAGAGCTTGAATAAGAGAAGAAAGAAATTGTGACCAATTTAGGACTACATGGATACTGAAAATTCAGAAAAAAGTCAAGTTTACATGTTTACATAACTAAACCATCTTACTTATCAAGGAACGAATTTTATATAAATTCTGAAGTGCATTTCTAGAGTGTTTTTTTTTTCAGAGAAAAGACAAAAATGTTTCCTTGCTTGTATATAGCCTCCTGTGTACTAAGACTTCTATGAATTTCCTTCAAATAGTCAGTAACCTCCAAGTCAGATTACAAATAAAATGATGTAGATATCCTAACAAATAGAAATTTTTACTTTCTTACTGTGGTAAATTAAAATGTATTAACATGCATAGAACTTCATGGAGACTTCAGAGATTCAATAATTGTTTGCTCTTTTTTATTTTGGCTGTATGTAAATTCAATTGCTACTTTTTTCTCTTTGTACTGTCCTTCTGGGGTAGATGGGTAATGCTGTTATATTAAAGGATTTGTTGATCAACAATGTCAAGACACAGAGGGCAAACCACAATCAAACAGAGCACAACCCATGCCTGAATTGGCAATGGACACAATGCAGCCTAGCAGGGACAGACGATTCTAACCCCGGCCCACAGCNTCTAACCCTGGCCCACAGCAGAACTCCAGCCAAGTACCTACCCATGCCATGTGGCTGGGGTGGACAGAATGTAACCAACTGCACCAACTAGGTGCCTGGCAGTTGGGCACTGCAATGCTCTCCTTGTGATGAAGAAGTATCGCTCAGGCCAGCATCACAGCAGCCTGAGTGAGACAGGGAGAGCCACACACAGGCCCAGGACTGTCCACCCTGGGCTCCAAAGACAAAACACAGGCCCACCCAGTATCTTGCAGCACCACTCCAAAGGATCAAGATACATGACATGAAAAATGCATGGAAAATAAATATATATTATATATATATATTAAACAATTTGAGAGATATCTGTGGTAGGAATATCACACTGAATTTCAGTACAGACTGCATAGATAGGCTGTGTCAAAATAACAGAAACAACAGAAAGAAAATTCCATAATGTATTTAGTTTGATATTATTATACTAGTTTAAAATGTGAAGGTTTCTGCTGCACTCTAGGAACGTATAGTCAGTAAATAAAATAACAAACCTACAAAATAACAAACCAACCAAATAAACAACAGAAGGTAAGCAAACAACAAAACACTGCCTTGTTTTGAAGCAAATTCACTGAATCAGGGCTTTCCCCCAACATTTCCTCTGGGAAGACTACTGAAATACCTGTAAGCTGTTCTAATGTGGCCAGCGAGTACCTCTATTGGTTGCAACTAATGATTTGGTTTCAGGAGGTAAAGATATTATACAGTTGCTATAATGACAACTAAAGCAAATATCTGGGATCCCACAAATCTAAAGTCATTATTAATTAATCTACATAAATAAAATGAAAATACATTTCACTAATACTGTCCCAATAAGGGTCATTTCCTGGTCCAGAACAGCTCGCCCCTAGCAAATTTACATGCAAATGAAAAAGAAAACAAAAATAAGAGGAGGAACAATAGGAGGAGAAACAAAAGGAATAAGAAGGGATATTTTGAACAGTAAAAAGTGAATGTGATCGTCTAAAGAATACTGAAAGATGAAGTAAGTGACACATTATAACACTGGGAAACATGGGCTGTTCTTTACCTGACCTGATTTTGTATGTGTTCAGTGTGAAATTATCCTTCAGCTTTAGTGTCTAAAGTGTTGACTTTATTCTCCAGTAACCCTGTCCAACCCTCTTCTTTCCTTGCAACCACACCTCCATTTTCTAGTCTAGGTAGGATTTTCCCAAGAAAAAAGCAGGTAGCATCCTGAGATCCAAACCACCTGCACATAATAGAATTTATCAGGAAGTTCTGATGGTTCCACTGACAGCACCCCCACATCCAACCCTTTTGTACATATAGTTTGTCACTAATTCCTCATGATTTCACTAGTATAAGTAGTTTCTTAAGTCAGCATATTCCTATCTGTCTATACAACAGTAATTTTTTTTGCTAGCATAGTGACAGCCTCCTATTTATATCTGCTCCTCTTATCTTGCCCATTTAATCCAGTCCTCTCATATCAGAAAAAAATTGTAAAACACGAATGTGATGTTAATAGTTCCCTGATTAAACCATAGTTACATTGTGTCTACCCCACATCTTTTTCCCTCTGTTCAAGCACAGCTTGCTTTCCCTTTATTTTAAGAAGTGCCTGAACTCTTTTTAGAGATTAATCATTGATTCTTCTTTACCTGGGAAGTTTTCTGTCAGCTTTGCCACAGGGTTCTCTTGATAATTAGTATCTATATGCAAAGCTATGGCTTTGGAAACTATTTTCCTAACTAAATAACTTAAAATGTACTTATCTTATTCTTCCTGATAGCCATTATTCTGACTTTAAGACATCAATGTTTCTCTCTCCCTCTCTAGCTTTCATTTCTCACACATTTGTTTTCCCTATGAAACTGATCAAATAAAAATGCCAGAAATGCTCAGATAGTCGATTATATATGCCTGAGTTCTGATAAATTTTCAATATTTGATTCATTTTCTTGAATATGTTTACATAGAAAAATATTGCAAGTATCATATTTTCTAGATGGTGCATTTGCTGTTACATAGTCTCCAAATAAATCAACAACAAAGACATATTTCATCGTCATAGTTCTTGATAACATCAGCACATCCAGTGAGTGCTAGATTGATGTGGGATTCTCCTCTCTATGCTGTGAATACCATCGGTTAATAAAGAAACTGTCCTGGGCCTGAGCAGGGTAGAACAGAGGTAAGAGGGGAAAACTGAACTGAATTCTGGGAGAGAGAAGGCAGAGTCAGTGAGACGCCATGTAGCCCTGACAGAAACAGATGCTGGAATTTTACCAGGTAAACCACAGTCTCATGGTAATACACAGACTAATGAAGATGGGTTAATTTAAAATATGAGTTAGCCAGAAATATGCTAGAGTCATTGGCCAAGCAGTGTTTTAAATAATATAGTTTCTGTGTGATTATTTTGGGGATGAGAAGCCAGCAACAAATGAGCACCCTATTACAACACTAGATGATGTTTCCTTGTGTGAACTTGTTTTTTGTCTATGCTTGGCTTCTTAGGGAATGAGTGCCTCCCTAAGCTTACTGCACAGATTTCCTTATTCTTCACTTCTAACATTTTATCTGTTTTGTGTCTCTGAAACATGCTTTTACTCTGTAGTCCAGTCCTGCCTAGAACTCTGTGTGTACCCCTCTCTGACTTCAGTTTCTTGGAAATCTGCCTGGCTCAAGTACTGGGTAAACATCACATTGTATTTATGGGTAAAGTTAAAAAAAACAGTTATTGCTACTAAAGTCTCTCTCTCTCTTTTTATCTGTCTCTTTCTCTCCTCCTGAGAACTATCAGTATCCAATAAGCGGTATTTTTTACAAGTTTGTTTGTACAATTTCTTCACAGCAATAGAAATGTAACAAGACAGAATTTTAGAGCACTTGAAATAAAGGTTAAGGGCAATGCCTTACCTATTTGCCCTTATGTAAATCAACAATTCAAAATGAAATAAGATCTCATGGATCCAAGTAAATATTTTTTTATCAAAAGAAATTTTTGAATGTATGTTCCAGGTAGATTTAGACATGTAAGGCTAAACTGTATATAAGAATTAGAAATTGTGGATAAAGAAACACTGCAAGTCAAGAAGGACTGATGGAGTTAAGAGGAAGGTTAACCAGGTATTGTGGCACATGTCTTTAATCCCAGCACATGGCAGAGACAGGGTGATCTCTGTGAGTTCAAGACCAACCTGGTCTACAAAGTGAGTTATAAGCAAGTCAGGGTTACATAGGGAGATCCTATTAAAAAGGGGGAGGGGTTTTTCTTTGGGTTCACCTTCCTATTTAGCTTCTCTAGGATCATTAATTATAG